>PNEQ01087445.1:0-33358 GCA_003012365.1 Medauroidea extradentata | reverse complement strand
GTCATATGTCCCATCTAGTGAAAACATATCAGACCTACTAACTAAAGGACTAGCAGGACCTAAAACTAAGATGTTCTCCAATGCGTTAGGCATCAGTGAATGAAGGATGTGATGTTACCTTAAACAGCAACAAGGGGAAGTGTTAGGTTGTGTTGCTGTGAAGGTAATTTTGGTTTTAGATGTTGGCAACAGGAGTCTTAAAAAAAATGGTGTATGGATGTTTATACAGAGGACGAATGTTAATAAAGGATTTATTACAGCAGGTGTGATTCTGAATACAGTGGTTTTGTTTTTTGACAAACTAACAAAGTAGGTCATGCTCCCGCTGCTCCACCTCGCGAGGTAGAGTTGTGGGGGCAAATCGTCTGCTAGACGTTTTCGTGCCAGTCTGCTACATCGTGGTCTGTTAACGTTCGTACTGATATGAATCAGAATAACTAATTATTCCAAACAACGTTGGAAAATGATGGAAATAATATAGCCGATGATGAAGGATTGGTGTTATTTACAGTAGAAAGTAATTATTTATATCATACATGATGATTCTTCATTCTCTGTTATATTCCCGATAACTTCTACTAGTTCGGCCATCACAAAAAGAAATGCATGCACGCACTAAAACGTTTTTTTTTTGGTTGTTTAAGAGTACAACTCCCTCTGACCTGGGTCAACATTATTCCAACTCCACCAACTGCAGGGAGACGCGAGAGACGCTAGGTCAAGCGCGAGTAAAACAAACCTATAGTTTCGATATTGCTGACGGCACTAGTCACTGATGCTTTACTGAGATTACCAATTTTACTGGCGCTTCAGAGCATCAGTGTTGTCAGAAAACTTTTTTTTTTGCGGAAATTCAAAATTTAAGTGATCAAATTGTATGACAAGGAGTCTTTTTTAAGATATAAGGGCCAAAGTGGGAATTTATTAATTTATATACGTTTATTTAACGTCTGTTTATAGTTACAAAATCATTCGTCGTGCAGTTTGCAAAGTTTAAATAATGTTTAGAGTTTGAATCGTACCATACAGGCCAGGTCTCAAATAAAGAGTGACATTCTCACTGTCACCCACTCTGATTCACTCTTCATCTAAATCGAGACATCCACCCTTAAAGCACTGCAACCTAGCATGAGAAAAGTAAAGATGAGAAAATAAATGAGTGCAGAAAAATCACAGTACATGTTTTCCAGTTTTAGGTTATGTTTTGAATATGAAGGAAAACAAAGATGTCTTTCCGCACAGTGAGCGAGAGGGTGCAGCGAGGGAGCACCGTCGCTCACTCTGGCTCACTCTCCCTTTCGCCCACTCTCCCTCGAACTTGGGACAGCAGAGAGTACACTCTGTGACGTCAAGAGGGTGCGAGAGAGTGCTCTCTGGCCTATTTGAGACACAGCCTTAAGTATTTAAAAATAATATATAGCTTCCCAAACCTTAAATACACACCATGTTTAAGCTTCACCTTGAAAAAATGAAGAGAATTATACGTACCAGTCACAAGTCGTGCTAGATGCATCAATATGCTAAAAATTTACCAACTTTATTTTTAAAGTAAATACAATCTTCACAACGAACAGATTAAACATGATTGTTTATCGCTAGAATGATATCACAAATATGCCAGAGATGTAGTTGTTAGGCAACGCACATTGCAGTAGTGTTTACTGATTTAACATTTTCATGTTATCTATTTACTGATGGAGAAATATTTTGCTGGTTACTGACACTCAAGGGGGAGCAGATTTGAGGACTGGGAGTAACTGTACCAGAACCGGCCAGCCCTGTGGCGTAGCTAAGAGCATCAGTCGCCTGCCTCCGCTCAATGTTCGTGTGTGCTACTGCCTGTTCTTACCCGGTAAGCTCGATTTCATAAAATCATGTCATTCTTTCGCTTATTTTCTACGCATCGTTTACAAACGTAAAGAGTGCATCAAGAGGAAAATTACTGTGAATTGTGTACATTTTATATTAAGGTAATACTTTTGTGATAGACTACATTTGTTTAACAAAACTGTGAAATAGTGTTGTTTAATTTATAGTAGTTATGGAGTAGTGGCTTAAAAAATTTGCCAGGGTGTGCAGTACAAAACTGTAAAAAATATAAAGAAAAAACAGATGCATCTCTGCGTTATTTTAGATTTTCCAAAGTTAGTGATTTATTAAAGAGGTATATTTTTTTTTGTGTGGTATGAAAGATTAATTCGATCTCAAAACAGTGTTCTGAACATTTTACCGATGAAGATTATCTGAGAGACTTGCGTGCGAAATTAAAGGGAGAGAAAAGGTGTATGTTACTTAAACGTGATGCAGTACCTAAAAATAAATTGCCAAATTGGAAAGAAAAAGTTTACTCTACGAGAAGAGAGAGACATCAGTCAAGAACCATAAAACGAAAGCTTGTTCAAGAATTAAGAACACCCACATCAAAACGATCGCGGTCTGCTTTCGATGAAACTGAATCACAAGAATTGCTCTGTAGCAATACTCAAAGTGAAATCTCCCAAACTGAAAGCTCCACTACAAATGTTGAGAAAGGCAGGAATAATTGTTTTAAGTAAGACACATGTTTACAAAAGGAAATGGACTTTCTTAAATTGTGGATCCTTTCTCTGGAAAATAAACTTGAAACCAGAAAAATAGCAAAAAAAAAAAAAATACAAAAGCAAAGCGAGCATTAAAAATCACAATTACTTTCACTGAAGATTGTTCAGAAACAGTGTAAGAGGTGTGTGAGGAATGAACTAAAGAAGATCTTAAAAATGTTTTCACTCCTAAGCAGATAGAACGACTTTTGAATAAGAATAAAAAACAAGTGTGGTGGGAAGATGGCGATATAGCTGCAGCCATCACTTTACGCTCGATCTCACGAAAACCTTACGTCAATCTGAGAAAATAAGTAGGTATCCCTCTATTTGGTTTATCGACTCTCCAGAAATGGACAAGGTATGTAAAATGATCTCCAGGTATTTTAAAAGAAGCACTGACTGTTTTGCATGCCAAATCGGGATCGATGATGCTCGCAGAATGGCTGACAGTACTTTATCTTGATGAAATGGCAAGAGGTTTGGCTTCGAAATGGAAGCAGACAATATTTGACGACTTTGTTATGAAGATCACTCGAGAGCTGCTTTTTCAAATTATAAATAATCTTGAGGAAAGGGGCTTCATTGTGATTGGCATAGTGAGTTATATGGGAGGTAGTAATCAAGGACTGTGGAAAAGTTAACCATAACTCCAGAAAATGTTTCCCTTCCAAACCCATCAGCCGAAGAAAGAAAGGTGTGGGTTTTCGCTGACATTCCACATCTCATTAAATTGCTCAGAAATAACTTCCTTGATTATGGAATACAGCTGAGTAATGGAACAGTAATCCTCAACAACACATAAGTGACATAATAGAAGACAGCGAATGGAAGTTGTGCCCTAAATTGACAGAGTCACATGTAAATGTCAAATGTTGAACAAGGCATAAAGTTAAATATTCGGTTCAACATTTTTCACATAATACTGCTACACGTCTTCTGGAACAATATAAAGATCAACCAGAAATCGGGATGTTTACGAAACTGTTGACAAATTCGTTAACATCATGAACTCTAAATTTGTAAGAAAAAAAATTGTGGCATAGCGCAATTGGTCTCTACATTGACGAACCGCTCACCATACTCCTTGAAATGCGGAACATCAGATATCAAGTTTGAGGAAATCAAAACACAAGTTCCTAATGCCATTTCAGAAAGGTTTGTTGGTGACGATAAATTCGCTTCGTGGATTGCGCGAGTTCTTGAACACTCAATATTCACTGAAGTGTGTTTTCACTTCTCATTTGATTCAAGATGTTTTAGAAAGGTTTTTTTTCCCCCGCGGTTTAGGAGTGTTGGACATGCAATTCAAAACCTGACACCTGCAGATTTCTAGTATCGACTTTGTTTACTGCTGTTAGGATGTGAATTGCCTCTGCCAGTTGGTGCATGTGCCAGTGATGAAAATTTGGCCGACAAGCCATACTTGACAAGTCAAATGTTTATTTCATTAAATACTACTCAAGAGGAAAGTGTTGAGAACCCGACACCGGATAACTTCAGTCCTGCAACACCTGCTTTTCTGAAGCGACTGCAGAGGAAAGTGAGGCACTTCGTTATGTTGCTGGTTACTTGGCTCACTGCATCAATGATGAAAGTCTGACTGCAGATATTGCTGTAAATGAAGGTATGTCAACAGTTATGTATACTTGCTTTTTGACCATAGAATGTTTCTCTGTAAAATTTTTGTTTATGTAAATATGCATTGTTCGTGCTGATGAATTAATAGAAAAACTTAGCCGAGGCAGTCTGACGATACCATCGCATTCCTTCGTAAATGCTGTGCAGTCAGCAGAAAAAGTGTTCGCTAGTCTTCACAGAAAAGAGGTAAACTCGCAGCCAGGTGCAATACAAACCTTTTATAAATATTTGGTGATGATGTTTCCTGATATAAACTGCAAGGTCTTAATGAAGCTAGCCAGACCAAGGACATTTTTCCATCTTAGACACTCGAATAGAAAAGCGGAACAAAACTGCAATGCAAAACGGGATCCTACAGAGAAGAAACAGTTTACATGATAGTTAATGCAAGTAAGCTTACACCACTTTCTAAACGTTTGTTAGTTTTATGTTTGTCTGTACAACATTAACTACTCATACTTAAGCATTCCCATTTGTTTACTTGGTGGTATTAGAAATTTTATTAATGTTATCTTATTAGAAATCAATAACTTTATACGTGTCTTGGATACATGGCAGGAAATAATTCTGTATAAAATTTGTAATGTTTTACACTTTGCACACACACATATACATGCTATACACAATTTTTGAGAACGGAGTGTTACTTATTAGAGACGTGTATAAAGTTACTGGTTTGTAATTATAATACATATATTTTGGCAAAAAAAAATTATCGTGGCATATTTTGCTTTTAAAGCATGAGGGATTTAATTCATCTAGTTTTAATAATATTTCTTAGAATAACATTTTTAGACTTTATACACTTACCGCACAGCATTGCGAGAACAAGCCTGTTAGCGAAGCAAATTAAGAAAATGTGTCAATGTAAATTGCTCTTTAGTTGTTTTTATGTGTAACTAAATATTTGAAAACGAAGAAAGCAAGGAAACTTTGTGTTAAATTTTCGGATTGAAGTTCGTTGTATATTAAAATTTAATAGTTATTTCACAAGTTTGCTCAGAACTGTAGTATAAGAAGCTTACTTTTAAGAGGGGAATATCTGTGTAAACATATTTACATGAAATGCTGCGATTATGTATAATACTTCGTCGAAACATTAATGGCCAACTATCATGTACTATAACATGCCAAGACCTCTACAACGTACAGCTAACATCACTCGTTTCTCTGCTTATAATACTTCTGCTAGCCCAGTGCGTGCGCACAATAGCGAGCCTCTGCTCCCAGCTACGTCACAGGCCGAGGGCGCCCCCCCCTTTCCACTTTCACCCTCCAGATCGGCCAAACATCTCCCTCTCCATAAGCCTTGACTGACACAGTTCCCTTATTGTTCACGGACACTGGCGAACTGTCAGTGATATTAGCGTTCTCAACAGTTAAATACGTTGCTTAACCCTTCTCTCAAATGATATTTTAAAGTTACGACTTAATTTTAAGAAAATATGACAGTAGGCAAGGCAATCAAGGGTGGAGAAATTGTAGGGTAGGAACACTGAAAATCATGGGGGTAGTGAACAAAAAATTTTGGGCAGTGGTACAGAAAATGGTAGTGCAGGAACATTGGCAATAATAGGCCAGAGGCAGTGAAAATTGTACGGTAGAGGCATTAAAAAATTATGGGGCAGAGGCAGTGAAAATTGTAAGGTAGGAGCACTATAAATGTGAGGTAGTGACATAAAAAGTAACATGATAGAGGTACAGTAAACTGTAGGGTAGGAGAACAGAAAATTGTAGGGTAGGAGCACTGGATATGTTTAACAAGGATATTAAAAAAACATGGAGCAGATGTACAGAAAACTGTAGGGTAGCACATTAAATTGTGTAGCAGAGATAAAATAAATAAATTAATAAATGCTCATAATTGTGCTGCCGCACGGTGGTGAGACCACACATTTCCACCTCTAGAAAACCCTCCTCAAAACATCCCTGAACCTACCAATCCCCTTCACCGTCACCAAGTCATCCTGCAAAACGTTCCACTCCCCCACACCAATCTCACAAGCAGAGACTGCCTACCACACTCCTTTCTCCTCCACACTCTCTCAATATTCTGGCTGTTGTTTTATTGTTTCCTTTCCTTCTATACCCGCCCTTAGGCGACAATGTAACTCTCCCCATCCTCCCTCTCCATTCACAATTCTGTACATCATAACCAGTCTTTCAACTCTCCTCCTGTCCTTCAATATACTCCATCCCAATTCCTTCATCATTACAAATGGCCTATAGTTACCATCCTCCTCTCCATTCTATCCCATGTCTTCTCTACATACCCTTCACCCATTTTGCCACCCTTCTCTGCACCTTTTCCATTTACTGCACTTCAAGTTCCACACACGGGTTCCACATTGCAGCGGCATACTCCAACATTGGCCAGACCATTGTGCAGTACTATCTTTTCCTTCCCCTCAGAGCTATAGCCTCATTCAGTACCCTTCCCAGCAAACCTAAAGTTCTTTTCCCCTTCGTAGCCACCCTCCCCACCTGTTTTGTTCACCTAAGGTCACTCTGCAGCACAACCTCAAGATACTTATGTTGTGTGGCATACACTATCTCTTGCCCATCCCATCTGTAAATGACTGCTTATCACTCTCTTCCTAGTAAACCTAACTAACATAGTCTTACAAACATCGATCTTCATCTTATTTTCAGTCCAAAATCACTTCTTGCCAATGTCTGCCTGCAAGTTGACCCCACTGTCCACCACTGATAATAAAATTCAGTCATCTGCAAACAATCTTATTATGCCACTAATCCCAATACCCATACTATTCGCCATAGTGGGGATGGGGTGTGGAGAGGGGAAGTGGTGGAGGATTTGGGTGGGGAGTTGAAAGAAGGTAGTGTTGGGGTGGGTTACAGCAGTGTTTGAGGTGGGATGGAATTAGGGTGAGGGGATGTTGTGGTGTTGAGGTATGGTAGTATTAGTGTTGAGTAGTGTTGGAGTGGTGTGTTGTTGGGGTGGTGTGGGAGGGGTGGTACTCATGGGGTTGTCAGCTTAAATAGTATGGCTACACATGACAGGTCAGTTCCTTGGAGGGAGTGGTGCTGTTTGGATGGTTTCTGCCATATGTTCGAAAGTATTCGAAGAGTGATGCTTGTAAGTTAATTATTAATTTGTAAATATTTCCATGATTTTATCAAAAATCTATCGTGTATATCTATGATAGCGATAGAGTATGTACTCGATGTTGAACCAAAGGAGTGTACTATACTTAAAAATAACATTTTAATAAAATTTATTTGATAGGTTTTTGTAAACTGATAGATTTTATCGGAAATCGGTAAGGTATTGCTAAGATTGGAGTGTGGGTAAGCAGATATTATTTGCATTGAAAATAATTGTTTGGTAATATGTAAAAATAGGAATGTCATAAATAAACAATATTGTAATTATTTTTAATTCTTTGTATTGACTCTTTAATATTTATAATCTGTACTTGCCTGACGAGTTCGTGTCCGAAAAAAAGGCTCACCCAATCGTTTTGAGAAGGCAACGGTGTCGTCTGATTTCTTGAGGAGTGGTGAGATAAAAAGGAAGTTTTTAGGGAGAAAAGGCACAAATTTGAGTGAATTTTGAAAATGTTTGACCTTTTGGTGACTTATAGGTCAAGTTTAAGGTCATCCAACATGGCGGGTGGCTTCTGCTACTCTCCGTTCACTCTTGGTTGAGTTTTAGGATAAACAAAGCAAATTATTATAAACAAACATCTTCACTGACTGCCGACTGCCGTGCACTGTGATCTTGCATAATAGCTCCTTATCTGTCGTGTACATATAAATTTACCGGTCCATAACCTAATGAGAGAGTTTTATTAACAACTATATAATATGAACAGATGCTGCAAACACAATCTACAGCGCTGTATACTTATTACTATAATTATGGTTAGCGGACGACACGTCCATACAGTTGATTCACGAGTTGTTTAAAGACTGACGCACTGTTAAACGTACGAGCTTTTTGGTACACTTGCCAATATTTAGAAATGTACGATACTCTGAAAATACCAAAAGTTTAGTTCAGTAATAATTGCCACTGTAAAATTAAGTCGGAAATATCACAAGCAAATCTAATATTTTATTTTCTCAAAGTATTTTTGGACATTCACACGTCAATGTTGTGGCTACTGCAAATGTTTTTTTTTTTTTTTTTTTTTTTTTTCGTGTATCCATTTTCCGTTCCAGTTCGTCAGAACCAAATTGCCTTAATCCTTGTTCTAGCCTATTTCGCTCCGTCCTTTAGCCCTCGTTTTTCGCGTTGTTAATGTTTTAACTTGCGACTTAGGTTATGTGACGGATGCGAACAGTGAAAATAACTTGCATGGTTTTTAAACGAATGTATACATCTTCATTCAGGGGCGTCATTTTGTTTTTTCTAGGGTGGGGCAAGATTTTGTTTTCCGGCGACAGTGACCTTGTTGCATCTTTATTTATTAATTAAGCATGTATAAATTAAATACTTCAATAATAAAACTTCAGTTTTATGTGCTTCAGTTAGCATAATTTAAAAAAATACAAAAAAATATATTTATACTCACAAAATTCTAAATCCAGGGGGGGGGGAATTTGCCCCCCCCCCCTGTGACCCCAAATGACGCCCCTGTCTTCATTACTAAACAAACTGCGGTGATGAAGCCACAGAGGCACGAATAAAATTCTCATATAACATTCTTTATAAAACAAAACGAATATGTGACATAATCGGTGATTTATCAAATGTGATTTTTCCAAAACGAAGTACAAAATTATTCAAGAAGACTTTACAGTAAATTTGATCACTCACTTTGCTGACGACTTTTTTTTTGTATGTAGTACCAAATTTTCGTTACATAGTTACCAGAATATTTGAATACGATCGTTAGTCATGGCTTGATAATTACAACTGAATTTTGAAACATACAGTAACTGCACAGCGAATTATTTTGTTCAAGTAGATCAGCTGGTTTTCATTATTTGCATGGCCGTGCAACTTCCAAATTTTGACTTTGACACCCCGTTATAAGAAAAATATAAGAGCTAAAATTGTTTCGTAAGAGTAAAATGTTCTTACAAGTATCTTCTGCAAATCTAACAATATTTCATAAAAATATAAAATTATGATTTTGCCACACTTGAACACCCTTAATGAGGCAGTATCCTACATTTATTGATTTTTATGTTTGTTTACTTGTAACTAGTTATTATTACTTAAAATTGAAATTCGTAGTTAGTAGTAGGCCTATTACTTTTGACTAGTAACCTTCTGGAGGAAGAAAGTCATATTTTTATATGAATGGTCACAGCTATAGTATAAGCAACTTTAGTCAAGAAATGCCAACAATATAAGAAACAATTCTCTCTGCCTTGTCGAAGCATAAAACATTACAGAAAATTCTTAGGCCAAATTAAATTCTAAAGTTCCATTTTTCCAAAATGGCGAGTACTGAGTTAACTGTTCTCTGTATTTACTGATGCGAGACAGTAAATATATATAAATAAATGTGATCTTAAAATATCTGTTAACACATTCCCCTTTTCCTACTTAGCTTCAATTTGAAATAACTGACGTAGTATTTATGTAATGGAGATATTTAACTAAGGAACACTATGTTAAGGAAACTTCCCCTGAAGGAGTCACCCCAGCATTCACCTGGAATGATTCTGGAGAACCATAGAAAACAGAAATAAGGATGGCCGGAGAGTCGGGGATATAACCCGGAACCATCCGAATACGAGTTTGACGTGCTAATGTTGCGACACCTCGCTCGGTAATTTGGTGCCTTATGGCGCGGTTCACCTCAGTTTACGTCTTAATTTTATATTTAAACCAGACATTTTTTCTTATTTTATACATAAATTGTGATTAAATCTTCCTCTTAGGAAATTTGTGTATCTCTCATAGTTTTTTTCGCAATGAGTCGTAAAGGTCAAAATTTGCGCTTTACGATTTTATGTACGCCACTAAAACCAACTGACATACCAAACCGAAAAAAACTCACTGTGTATAACAATGTTGTAGGTTATGATTTGACATTCATAAAAACAAAAAATTAAATATATTTTTATTTAATAAGAAATGCTGAAATTTATACGAAAATTTAAAAATTATCAAAAAAAAATTTTAAATAAAAAATGTGTATATTGTTTTATATGTGTCAAATCATAGCCTACAACATTGTTATAAATTGTTATTTTTTTTTTTTTTCGGTTTGGTATGTGAGTTGGTTTTAGTGGCGAACATAAAACCGTAAAGCGCAAATTTTGACGTTTACGACTCATTACGCAAAAACTATGAGAGATACAAAAATTTCCTAAGAGGAAGATTTAATTACAATTTATATCTAAAATAAGGAAAAAATATCTGGTACGAATATAAAAATAAAAAAAGACGTCGAAAACAGAGGTGAACCGGGCTCTTGCGGGTGTTCAAGTAAATGAAGTGTCCTGACACACACACTCACTCACTCACACACTCATCAACGCACAGCCCAAACCGCTGGACCTAGAACCATGAAATTTTGAGGGAAGCTTCCACTGACCCCGGAGGCACCCACTAAGAAAGGATTTTTCGAAATTCGGTAATTAAGGGGGTGAAAAGGGGTGAAATGTGTTTTAAAAGAATTCTTGATATCTCATTAACCGGGAATACTATCAAAAATGTTTTAATTTCATAATATTGCCCAAAAAATGTATATTCGCAAATTTTTCGATTTTGCGAAATTCGAAAATTAAGGGGGTGAAAAGCCGTAAAATGTGTTTTTCATTTATCCGTTATTTCTCCTAAATCATTTCAGATAGTGAGGTCAATTTTTTATGACGTTTAAGTAAATATCTAAAAAGTATTTTTAAAATTTTTCGAAATTCGTCCTTAAAAGCTCAAAAAAAAAATAAAAAAAATAAAACGTGTTTTTAAATTAATCCCACTTATCTCCTAAACCAGTGGAAATATTGAAATGGTTTTTGATTTAAAATAAATCTTACGTAAATATAAAAAAATAGTTTCAGGATTTTTTGAAATTCATCCTTGAAAGCTGTTAAAAAATTAAAATGTGATTTCAAATAATCATCTGTACCGCTTATACCCGTTGAGATATCGAGATGATTTTTTTTTTTATGAGAGTGATGCTTATGTAAATATCTACAAATCAAATTCAGGTTTTTATGAAATTCGAAAATTTAGTAGGTGAAAAGCAGTAAAATGTTACAGTCTCCCGAAAAAAGGGAATGATCACGGAGAAATAATTCAACAGACTTTTCTTTTTGCCAACCTAATCATAAATAAAACCTCTTTGGACTCACACGAAAGAATTATCACGGCATGCCTTTAACATTCACTCAGGCATTGTATAAAGTTTGTGGTGTGGAAGGGAGTGGGGTTACGGGTTGGTATCCCGAGCAATACTTTGCGATGGGAATTACTATGACATCATACCAGCATATTGCGCGCGCTCTTTACACTGAACTAAGACAGTTCATTATAGTTCACTTTTATTGAGTACGCTAGCTGTAAAATGCCTTCATCACATATTTCATCCAGAGTTACGGTTTACATTACATAATTTCACGCGGGCAACGCCGCAGCCGGCCGGCTAGTAATTTTATATTTATATGAAACAGTGTTAGTTTTGTATACGATATTTGTGAGTGCAGTTTCCTGTTACGAAACAATTTTCGCTTGTGTAGTTTTCTCATAACGGTGCGTCAAAGTCAAAATGTGCGTGTTCTGCTGCCATGCAAACAGTGAAAACCAATTGACTTACTTACGTACGTGAAATAATTCACAGTGAAATAACATACTATGGGCTACGTAATAAAAGATTTTAAAAAATCCCGTCAACTGTGCTTGTATTTTTAAAAAACTGCTGAATTTGCAACTTTTTTCTGTACATTTGCGATTTTTTTAAATTCAAAGTATTACGTTGTGTTTTATTTAATGTTTTATTGTATAGTTCATGGGATGTAAGTTCACATTCAATTATTTTGTTTAAGTAGGTCAGTTGGTTTCCACTATTTGCATGGCAGTGTAGCAAGCAAATTTTGACTTTGACAACCCGTTATGAGAAAACTATGAGAGCTAAAATTGTTTCGTAGGAGTAAAATGTACTCACAAGTATAATCTACAAAACTAACAATATTTTATAAAAATATAAAATTATGATTTTACCGCACTTGAACACCCTTAATGCGTGAGAATTCGGCGGTTATTAGAGATAGGAATACACAACACTGACAGGGAGTTGGGCTGAACTGTCCTGGAGCAGTTTCAGCGCCTCCTTGTGCCTGCACACATTGCTGGCACGCAGCTGTGCAGCAAGCACACATTGCGACCACACACGAGCAGGAGGCTAAGAAAACATTCGGTGCGTTTGTCACGTCTTGAAGTCGCTGTGCGGTGACGTAGAAGTGCGTGCGGCTTCGTGAAGAGCTTCACTGAGCACAGGCTCCTAGCAGACGACAGCGCAGCTTACAACGACGACTTTATCCTAAGTAGCATTCTTAAGACGGTCAGCGGAATAAAGTAAGCACGTAAGATATACAAAGAAAAATAACACTTGACTCAGGCATATCTGGATTCCACGACCTAGACTTTCGTAAGAAGCTTAGAATATTGAAACGTATTTAAATGTTGATGACGACGAGTTTTATGGCCACAGTTTCCTATTTATGTTATTAAAAAAATTATTTTTAAATCCTAAAAGAAAACGTGATATCGCAAAACCGTTACATGAAAATATTGGAAATTGTTGGTACTATATAGCCTAATTTTTTCAAAACATAAGTTCTTATAATTTTGATTAATTATTGATTCTAAGAAAATTTTATTAAGTCAATAACTAGTCAACATTATAGAAACGTTTATTAAAAAAATAGGCTTCATACTACAAACAATTTTCAACATTTCTATGTAACAGTTTTATATTTGCTCCATTTCAGGATTAAAAAAATTAAATGAGCAAAAACAGCATAAATAGGAAACTTACGGGCGCGGTCAACATCAGTTTTCAACGTAATGCTTTTTTTTATATTTATACCAGATACTTTTTTCTTATTTTAGACATAAATTGTGAATAAATCTTCCCCTTAGGAAATTTTTGTACCGCATAGTTTTTGCGTAATGACTCGTAAACGTAAACATGTGCATTTTACGGTTTATGAACACCAGTAAAACCAACTTGACAAATGTAAAAATATTATATATTTTTGTATTTTTAAAAAATTTTTGAAATTTTTCGTTTTCATTTAAACATTCAGCATTTTAAATTACGGTTCAAAGGTTTGAACCTCGGAAACACCTGTGGCGTGATTAGGCGAGGATATAACTGCAGTGGTCGGCCATTTGTCTTCCGCAGGATTAGGATGAAGGGACACACAGCAACCAGGGAAGTAACTTTAAATAAGCCTCGCTGACCCGGAATCGATCCCAGGACCCACTAACTAGGAGCTCTACGCCGAGCCAAATGGTCGAACATTTAAGGGGCCTCCCTACTTGATCTTCAAATGCGTTGCAGCGAGTTGCGGCTATTCTTTTCTTTTTTTAAGGAACTATTTAACGCATTGTATATCTACGAAAAGAACACACACTTCAAACTATGTCGCTATAGTACTGAAAATTCGGCACGTTTATTATAAACTTCATTTTAGGGCCCTTCAAAATGGCCAATAATAGTTTCACCAGACTGACGTATCCGAAAAAATAACAATCGGATTCGAAAAACATAACTATAGAAACAAGCATTAGACTTTGTACTATGCTTCCCATAAATAAAATAATGTGGTCACCGCTTAGTGTCCCACAGGAAGAAGGATAATAGTGGAGCACTGCATGCCAGCTGAGTGGCTTGCACGGAGAGGCGATAATACATTATATACGCCGGTCAACGTCACTCTTACCGCTCCTGCCTCACACGTACTAACGTATCCTAACTAGGGAGGCCCCTTAAAAATGCGTGGTACATAATTCAACGCTAAAAGCATTAGTTTAGAATTGTAGGTTTCTCAAAGCCAATTTGCAAAAATCAGAAAAAACAGCAATCCCAGACAACAGTTTTTGCCAACTTTCCGAGCAAAATTTTTTTTATTGAGAAACGTATGTATTAAGAACAATCCTGACGCCAAAATCTCGAACATTTAATTGCAGCGCAAGATATCACGCTTAACACATGCATCATTCTGGGTAAATGTTTGCTCATTAAGTTGGCAAGATTAAAGATCAAGGATTGTTATTTAGTAGTTTATCTATACTGACTTTTGAAAAGTGTAGATATCAGTTGTAGAACTAAGCTCTTATTTATCTACCACGCCCTCTTAAAGCCATGCTCTCTAGTTTCTCCTTTTTTTTTTTTTTTTTTTTTTAAAGAGTTATTCATTTTTCACGTCTAAACGAGAGCAGATATCAAAAATCGGTCTGGCAGTTTTGTTTAAAGCCGTCTTCACCATGTTGGCTGAGTCTTTCGAGGCAGTAAATACTGTGATTTTAGCTAATTATGTAATTATCGCAAGTATGGTTAATTGACTTTTTAGTCGAAACCGTATGATTTCTTGCTTTGAAAAAAAAAAATTAGCTATCACGACAAAAATAATTTTAAACCAAATTGGCAGAAAGATTTTTGATATCTGCTCTCGCTTAGGTGTAAAAAATAATTTCCGCAAAAACAGCAGAAGCTAAAGAGCGTGGCCTTAAAAGTTGTATAGAGCCTATGTTACATTATTGTAAAAAATAATGTACGAGGAAATTTACTTTGAGATCTGTACAGCGTAAATATTCAAAGCATGAGAGAATATGGACATTGCATTAAGGGGTATAGATCCCTATCACCTGGGATTTATCCGTTTTTTCTCGATGACTTCTATTCCAGTCGACGTATCAGAATTTTTGTCTCGACAGGGCATAGATACAAACTTAATCGATTTTCTGTAATTGCTGGAACCATAATATATTCATTATTTTGCAACGGGAAACAGCTGAAAATGAAAAATTGCTTTATTTACGGGAGCGACTACAGAGGCCACAACATTAACAGAAACAACGTCATATGGATTCCAAAAGTGAATGAAACAATAAACTATGCCTTGTCAACGTGAAAAAAGCAAAACAAATGTGTATATTCCCTGATTTATAAGAAAAACCGTAAAACCGATCTGACAGGGATCAATCCCCCTTAATACTATACAGTAAGACTGGGTGTTTCGAAGTCTAGCCAGCTTGCTATTAGATCTATATGGGTGAGTGGACAGCCGATCTCGGTAGGATGGATGGCTGCGCACTAGCTTACGGTACGGTAGGTGCTGTGTTTGATTCCTATGCCCGGGTGTGTGAATATGTGTGTTGTCCAGGTTGGCGACTAAAATCTGCCTTCGAGGAATGTTTGTGGGAAACGATATAAGTGCCAAATGGAAACTCTATCTGGAAATGAAAAAATAAACCGTCACAAATAATTTCATAATTCGAATGCTGTGTTACATTTATTTACAGTATTGCAATAAATCAACCATAATATGGTTCCTTACAGGACATATATATTTTTTTAATGGAAAACCCCAAAATGTTATTTTCTGGCACTTATAACTTAACGTTTCCCACACACACTCCTCATCTGAACGCAATTTTGGTCTCATTAACTAACTTTGTCATTTATTGTGATGCGGAGGGGGGGGGGGGGAGGTCGACTGCCACAGTGGCGAGGCGGTTGAGCATTGCTATTGGGTAAAATATTTTTGTTAAAATTAAATTAAAAAAGAAGATATGCAGAGTGAGGGCAGCGACGGTTTGATTGCTGCGACGACACAACACTTGGAGTCGCTGCAAGAAATATTTACCAAGTATTTGTTTGAAGAAGTCGAAATAAACATTTACTTGAGCTAACAAAATACCAAAGGCAACACACGTTAATTTGTTGACCCAATAAAATATATACTGCTTGACAGTAAAATACTTGATCGACGCAGGTGCAGTAGGCTTGGAAGTACACAGATGCTACTATTTTTTTTTTTTAATGACTCAGCACAAAGTTCTGTGCAGAGTCAAACGAATGTCTGGCTGTACAGACCAAATATTATACTTGGGCAACGAAATAATGGTCCGAATTGGGGAAGGGGAGGTAATGGTTTTGCTTCAGTAATAAAAATGGTTGCTGTTCAAACGTATAATTTGGTTGCGTAGAGCTAGTTTTGCTTACGGGCGCGGTCTACCGCAATTTTCATCATCATTTTTTTATTTTTATTTGTACCAGATATTTTTTTCTTATTTTAGACACAAAATGTGACTAAATTTGGCTCTTATGAAATTTTTTTATCTCTCATTGTTTTCGCGTAATGGCTTGTTAAAGTAATATTTTGCATGTTTCCGTTTTTAATGATTACACTTAAACGAACTGATATACCAAACTCAAAAAATCACAGTGGATAAATACATTGCAGACTACAATGACATGCTCATAAAATTAAAGAATAAAAATTATTTGTATTTAAAAAATATTGAACTTTAAAATTTTTATATTCAGTTTCAGCATTTTTTTAATAAAAATAATTTTTATTATTTATATTTATGAGTATTCCATTGTAGCCTGCATTGTCTTTATCCACTGTTGTCTTTATCCACTGTTTTTTTTTTTTTTTTTTTTTTTTTTTTTTTTTTTTTTTTTTTTTTTTTTTTTTTTTTTTTAGTTTGGTATATCAGTTGGTTTTAGTGTAGTCCTTAAAACGGAAACATGCAAAACATGACTTTAACAAGCCATTACGCGAAAACTATGAGAGATACAAAAATTTCCTAAGAGGAAGATTTAGTCACAATTTAGGTCTAAAATTAGAA
Source organism: Medauroidea extradentata (assembly GCA_003012365.1). Taxonomy (NCBI): domain Eukaryota; kingdom Metazoa; phylum Arthropoda; class Insecta; order Phasmatodea; family Phasmatidae; genus Medauroidea; species Medauroidea extradentata. The sequence goes on along the minus strand of PNEQ01087445.1, from coordinate 16,348 downwards.
AAAAATATCTGGTACAAATATAAAAATTAAAAATTACGTTGGAAACTGATGTGACTGCGCCCTTAAGTCTACTTAAGTTCCTGTCATACGTCTCAGTAGACAGCAATTTTCATCATTACGTTTTTATTTTTGTATTTGCACCGCATACTTTTTTTCTATTAGGCATAATTTTTGACTAAATTTTGTTCTTGTGAAATTTTTTTTATCTGTCATAAATATTCCTTTATCGCTTCTCAAAGTCAAAATTTTGCATGTCACGGTTTTAAATACAACACTGAAGTTAACTGAATTACATAGTTGAAAAAAAATCGTACTGAATAACGATGTTGTAAGGCACAAGGTCTCTTATATAAAAACTCAAAAATTAAATAAATTTTTATTAGAAAAACTTGATTATTTTTTAAACCCAAAACTATATTATTTTGTGGTTTTACATAGGAGTTCTTTTGGCCTACAACATAGTTATTCAGTATGAATTATCCCATTTTGACAAGTCAGTTGGTTTTAGTGTCGTACTTGAAACCGTTACATGTTACTTTTTGACTCGGACAAGCCATTGTGCAAAAACTATAATAGATTTAAAAAAAATTCATAAAAGCGAAATTTTGTCACATTTTATGCCTAAAAAAATCTTATACAATATAAAAATAAAAATAAAATGATAAAAACTTGTGTTTACCGTGGTCTACGTGGTCTGCGAACGAGGAAAAGCGTCGCGGGTTTGGAGGGGGGAATTTTATCTTCTCCGCGCTGTGGCCTTGAGACTGTTATGACTTTAGGTTTGAAAGGGGTTCGGGGGACTGGTGAGTAACCAACCACACTGAGGAGTACTGAAAGGCGAGGGGAGAGGGGAATTTATGAAGAGGGGGGGGGGAGGAGTACAGGAAGTTAGTACATAGTCGCAGCCTCGCCGTCTGGATACCACACACGACATCTCGCACCCAGGGTCGTTACGCAGGACAAGAGGTAAATAGAACACTTATTATTTCTAGAGCCCACGATTTTTCGCGAAAATAATTCTGCAACAGTTTGTTTCAATGCCTTGCGTGCGTGTACATATGGAGCGCTGCTTCGTGGTTACTGGCAGAACGTATTACTGCACAGACGTGGCTCATTTGACTGTGGCTACAGGAACAAGGTTACTGCGACACCACACGTATGTGATTTGCGGACAGAACCCTAGACACCGAGAGTTATAAACAACCAATCACTGACCATGAAGCAGTGCTGCATATATGCACATAAGACAATGACACCAAATGAGGCGGTGAGTTGCAAAACTTGTCTTGTCCAACAAAGATGGTTTCGAGATAAATCAGTAAAACTTCAACGGGTTAGGGAAGTTTTGCTGGCAGCACCAATATTTACCATTCTATAAGTACTGAATTATGTTTGTTTTATTCACAAATTTTATTTTAGAAACATGTTTTGCAACCATCTTAATGCATTAATATAACTATCTAATTTTTTAAATAAAATGGATAAGTCAAGTTTTGCAACTCACCGCCTCAAATGGTGCAGAAATCTTTTCAGCATAAAATCGTGGCACTACTGATTCTATGTTGTTTAATTACCCAGTGCGCAGTCCGGTGACAGCACGGCAGAATCGAATTGTTGTTGCTGTTATTATGGGCATGACAAATTTCGCAGGCACAAGTTAGAATTTAAAGAAAACTGTAAGTTGGTGTCACTTTCGCAACTGGGACTTGGACGTATTTGACACCTCTTTGAAAGCGCTGAGTCGATAACAAAATAGTTTATAAATGCACGTCCAATGATGTGGTACTACTGTGTCGGCGAGCAGCCAATGAGTAGCTGCTGTTTGCTTTAGTGCAAATGCATTTTTGGCGGCAAGTCTACAGGCCAGTGAAACCGCGAATTTCTTCCAGTTTCTGGTTACTAGTAGATAGAGACACGAGTATTTCGCGTATTGATTGTAGGTCAGGTTGAACGCCAATAACCTGTATATGACTGTAGCTCCCGTGATTATACGACAGCTGTTTTGACACATCTTTGGAGGTTGCAAGCCAGTAGTAAATATTAAAATAATTAGCGGCATTCTCCACCCACTTGTACTGTTAGGAGCCAATGGACATTCGACCTTGGCCGGTGTGGATATAGGCCTGAGAAGTCTAGATTGCTACAACATTAATACGTGAAATACTCGTGCTTCTATTAATAGAGACATGATTTTGTGGCGAATAATAGAGAGAGGAAAAATTCGCTGGTTCACTGACATGTAGGCTATCTTTCAAGATTAACTGTGTACTTAGGCAGACAACAGCTCTTCACTGGCTTACATCTGATACAGATGAAACGCGATTGGTCATGCAATTAGTTGCTCATTCATCATTGTCAAATTAGTAGGGCCCTGAAAAATTCGCGTTTTCTTTCCGACACATGTTAGAATTCTTGCACCTACACGTTCGTGTCACTTTCGCAATTGTCCCTTGACTTATTTGACACCTTCTGTAAGTCGCTGAGCCAATAACAAAGATGTCACTAATCTCATGCCCATTTGACCGTGGAAGCGAGCAGCTAATGAGCAGCTGCTGCCTGCTTGAGAAAACATACATTCTTGGAGGCTAGCCGTCTGGTCAGTGAACCCGCGAATTTTTCCGGGCTCTACAAATTAGACAAGGGCCAGTAGCGGAAGCGACGCGAACTTAAAAGTGTTTTGAATTCTAGCCTGTGTCCAAATGAAAAGGTGAACTTTCAGGTCTCTACGAATATATTTTTGCAAAATTTGGTTTCAGTACCTTACGTGCACACCTCCAGCTCTGACTCATGGTCAGTGATTGGATGTTTTAATTCTCACATGTCTTGGGGTTCTACTGGCAAATCTCAGACGTATATGGTGTTGCAGTAACTATATTGTGATTGGCACAGTCATATGAGCTATGGCTCTGCACAAATACACTCTTGTCAGCAACCATGAAGCAGAGCTGCACGTAGATGTTGACGTAAGGCACTGAAACAGACGAGAACAAGGTTATTTTCGCTAAATGTGTCTTTTCTAGACTCAAAATCAGAATTAGGGAATATTCAGAGATTTGTCGGTGCACTGAAAAAAATACTTATTAGTCACTGCAAAATATTTTGTTAAAATGGACCTCACCAAATTTTTTTGTAGTGACCACAAAAAAATTTTGCTGTTCCCAATAAAGTTTTGCAGTGACTACAAAAAAATTTTGTAACCACTACAAAAAATTTGGTGAGGTCCATTTTAACAAAATATTTTGCAGTGACTAATAAGTATTTTTTTCAGTGTGGTGTTCACAGACTACGGATTGATAGAGGCACGAGTATTTCGCGTATTGATAGTAGGTCAGGTTGAATGCCGATAATCTGTATATCACTGTAACTTCCGTGACTAGACGACAGCTGTTTTGACGCATCTTTGGAGGTTGCAAGCCAGTAGTATATAATAAAATAATTCGTGGGGCTATTCACTTGTACCGTTAGGAGCCAATGGATATTCGACTTTGATCGGTGTGTATATATAGGACTGAGAAGTCTAAACTGCTACCAACTGAATCCGTGAAGCATCACTAGAAAGCCAGTTAATATTTACTTATTCACTTTTGGAATGTTGGCACCACACTTTGGAATTAGTGGCCTTACTGCTTGACAAACCTAAGTGTAGCCCCGGGTAGGGGAGGTAAGAGCGCTAGTGTTTCCAGGTCGCCGTGTGAAGGTAGTGGAGGGGAATGTCTTAGAGCCCTCCCTCTATGTACACTCCATTCATATTGTAAACGACCATCTAGAGTAGGTCTAATAGGCCTGTGCAGTGATATACCTTGTAGATGCGTGGTGCAATACGACACGACCTGGATGACAAATAACTACACTCTGATTGTCACTTTTCAGCTGACGAGACTACGCAGTGCACGTCTCGACGGCCATGCTATTGGCTGCGAGGGTGTAGCAGAACAAAGTAGAGAAGGAGGGTGAGGTATGTCAGAAGGGGGGCTGTAGTTCACATATTTTCCGAGGACACACTTAGGTTTGTTGAGCAGTACGTAGATATGCCCGTGGTTTTTCACGTTAAAACTCCTCCGTCCAGAATCTGTGAAGACCACTGGCAAATCAATGACATTTTCTTGTTCTGATATAGAGTGTAATATGGACAGTGCACAGTTTAGCACTTCTTTTGTTTCCCAAAGCGAACAGCAGCGAAGATGACCTCCGGTGGTGGTAACGGCCATGATGCACGTAACGCCGTGGAGTATGACGGAGCTAAGAGAAAGGCAGATGTGTTTCTGTTCACCCGCCCTGTCGACGATGTGCTGCCCGACGATATCAAGTACCACCACTGGGCGCTGGTCTTCGAGTTTCAAGGCGATGACGTTCGTACTGCCGAAGGTAAAAAAAAAAATACTTTTATTGCTGTAACACAAATATGACGCTGAGAATATATTTGAGCCACGATAGGAACTTACGTGCTAAATTCAATCCTGTGGGACTGTGGCAACATTCGAACTAGAGGTATTAAACTTGTTTACTTAAATACGTTCGGCAGCCATGTTTGATTTGTTTAAAGCTAAACAAGTTTGCGAGGTTACACGACTAAACAGAATAAACTCAATGAACTTCCTAACCTCAACAAACTCTGAACCATATTTAATTATTATCACATATCACGGTCGTAGAAGAACAGGTCTGGACACTCGCCTATCTATCAATGTATTTTGCTTGACCTCCTTGTTGTTTGCCTGTAGTTTGTCAAGTTACCGAGAATGTTGTACTTTTTGGTGCTGTAATCCGGGCGGTCGGACTTAAACACCCCCCCCCCCCACCTTTTCCATTTAAAAATTATAAAGTAAATAAAGATTGCTGGAGCCATGGTTTAAAATTGTGAGAGAAGGAAGTATTTCATAAATTGATAAAAAAAAATATTTTGATAAATTGTTTATCTTAGTTGGGTGGGGGAGGGGATTGGGCGGAGTTTGAGCTCGACCGCTCTAACTGCAGCACCAAAAACGTAAAGTATTCTCGGTAACCTGGTGAACTGCAGCCAAACAACAAGGGGGTTAAGTTTCCAGGCGAGCGTCCAGACCTGTTCTTCTACGACCATGTCACATATACACTCGACATTTGTGACTTTTTAATTATATTGCATCTCAGTCCAATGCTGCAGTGTGCGTAAAGTGAATATAAATATGTTACGCCTATAAGTTAATTTAATCAAACGAGAACAAACTGTCGGACCCAATATAAGACATATTTGTTATACAGATCGTTGTACTCTAAACAGACGATAGGAGAGAAGCATCGAAGATATGTCGTTCGAAACTAAGTACAAAACAAGTATGCTTTGAACGAGAAGAGACTGCGATCTGAACTAGTTCGTAGCTCATGTAACCGCTCCATAAAACTGAACATGTTTAATTGAAGCAGCTCTGTATCCAATGTGACCGCGGTATATGACTGACCTACATATACAGGATGTCCATGGAAGTATGTTGTAAATTTTGCGAGGTAATGAAAAAGAGGTAACGTTATATAACGGAAGTTTTTGGTTTCCTCAAATCTTAAATGAGTGATTCGTGATTGAAAAAATCACATTGAAAACCAACATTTGTTAAAGTAACCAAACGTCAGAAAAAAAATAATGATACTTCGGATGCTTAGTAATAATAAAAAATGCAATTGTGAAAAAAGAAAAGAAAAAAAATGATTCGAGTGCCTTACACCTATATTAAATAATGAGGGTGCTCGAACCAATTGTGTATGGCGTGTTAACTACCTGTAAGGCTCCGCACTCTTTACGGCAGTTTTATCGAAAATGGCTCACTTATTGTTCATTGGGGTTTCCTGCTGCAAACAGTTTAATTTAACTCCCAAAAATGCAATGATAAAAAATACTATGCAAAAATTAAAATGCTGTACCTACACCATTATCTACAGAAAGTGAAATGTTTTCGAAACCATTTTTTTTTTCATTGATTGTAGATCTTGTTACTATTAAAATAAACCTGAAAATTCATTACCTATTCCTCCTTACTTTTCGTTATTTAAAGAAATGTTTTGAATGTCAATTTTCAATCGCCAATTTCTCGCTTTAGATATGCGCCACCCTAAAACTTTCGATGCGTAACTTTACCTCATTTTTTACAAGGAATCATCTCACAAAGCTTGTAACACACTTTCTTGAACATCCGGTATGTGCTACTCCTGACTTTCCGGTACATATTTAAGAGCGTTATATAAACATCCTGAATAATATGAACAAATAAGCACCGTAAGCAGGGGTGATTTTGGACACGTGAGGTAATATTGGACACGTGGGGTGACTTTGAACATGTGGAGTGACTTTAGAACACTTAAAAACACATTCCTACCATAAATTACAACCTCGAGTAAAGAAATTTACTTGCGACAATTTTCAAATAATAAATGTCTACATGAAATTAAATTATTATTTCTATAAGTTGACACACACATAAAATAAAAATTGTGTAAAATTGGCCTAAAGTCACTCCGCGTGTCCAAAATCACCTCGGCTTGCGGTGTTATTTTGTTACTAAGGGTATTCAAATTATGAAAAATTATCATTTTATATTTGTATGAAAGATGTTTAGTTTTCCAGACGTTACTTGAGAGTACATTTTTCTTACAAAAAAAAAACTCAAAACACTCGAGAACGTATTTTCATACATTTTTCATATATTTTTTATTTCTGTAGCAATATTTTCCTGCTCCTCTCACCGCAGAAAACGGATATTTTTTTGCATTCAAAGTAGTCCAGCACAACCTAATATATTTTTACATGTAAATCCAGCAACACTAATATAAACTTCAGTTAAAACCTATAGTTCACTGGTAGACAACACAAGTTGAACTGTCATTTTGTTTCGTAGAGAATACGTATTGTAAATAAGTGTAACAGTTTGGCTTAGAAACGAACAGGAGTGACGAAATTACAATCCCCCCCCTTCCTCATCAAGCTATAGATGATCACTGAAACCATCCGAAGCAGGCTACAATTCCTAGCCCCCCCCCCCTTTTCCCCTATAAACGTCTGAACACGCAAATTTGCACAAGAGAGCCATTTCAGAATTGGCATGTTCATAATATAATTTTTGTTATTACAATTTTACTTTCCAGCATACTAGGCAAAAATATTTGTTAATAGCGGCATAATTACAATTCGTTATTATTTCATTATAGGTCATTCGGGATAAAGTCAGCATTAAAAACTAAACCATTGAAAAATATCAATAACCGTTACTGCATATAATTCAACATTAACTCTAGTTTCTTCACTGCTTATATGACTGGCAGCAAAATTACGCAATATACTTCCGTATATTTTCTTATTTAAATACAACAATATTGAAATAAAAGCGACCAAAATCTACGTTTTTTAAATTTATTTACCAGGATTGTATTCGTGAAAAGGACTGTTTCAGAATAATTTACCTTCAAATGGCACTCGTATCATTCTCCATGTCAACAGTTATGGAGTTACACCAAGTGCATTCTATGGAGGTTTGTTTGAGCTGAACAATGCATTATTGGCACTTACATAACTTTCTACAGTATAGGCAACAGGGCATATAATTCCTTCAATGGAAAACCTCAAAATGTGATTTTCTGGCACGTATATCATTTCCCACAAACACTCCTCAATTAATAAAACTTTTTTTTAACAAACTGTATAGATTTATGCTGACTTTTTATCTCAGACGCGCAAACATCCAGAGGCGTATCCAGAAAGGTGAGACATTTCCCGTCGTTTGACGTTACGTGCGGATAGATACGAAATGGCTGAAAATAGAACTTTAGTAGGGCTTTTTTGAGTGCTCATTATATCCCGAACCGCCTAAACGACATTTATGTTTCGTTTCATAAGTTGGTATTCGGAGGATGGGAATTTCTGGAATATTCGATAAAAGATTGGTTTTCCTTGTCCCAGGTACGAGGAAGTGGTTGAAAGAACAGTTACGTAATCCTCTTTACGGGTATTGGTACATGAAAAAAAAAAAGTTAAACTGCACACAGTATCTAACATAGAGGCCACTGTGATTATCTGCTGGAAGTTAAGTGACCTGATAGCTACATTTACGAGGCATTTGAGAGAATTTTACAAGTTCACGCACAATGCTAGAACTTCCGCTATAGAACGCATGTTTTATATAACATCAAAATCAATAAAGTCGAGAACGGAAATTAAAGCTTTGCTTAATGTTTTTGAGCTACTTAAATTACTGATTTTTACCCAGCAGTAGTTGCCTAAAGAGAAGCTATGTTTTTAAAGACGAATTTATGCACTTTTTTTTATAAATAATTGTTTTATATTTATTTTACAGTCTACGTAGAAAAAATAATTTCAAAATTGACTCAATATACCTCTAGTAATTACTACTATCCAGCTTTTTAGTTATCATAAGAAAAAAACACAAATTTTAACCCTTTCCTTTTTGTATTTGCAATAAACATTTTGTTCTGGGGACTTTACATTTCCAAACATTTAAAACTCACAATGTGTAACAAAAACTGTATTTTTATAATGTATTGTCCCTTTATCACAGCTTTGAAAATAAAATAGACTACATATAGCATGCACCAGTATCCTTAAAACGGAGATTTACTCTAAGGGATAGTTTTACTTAAATGCATGCTTTATATTGCTTTTATTTCAATGTATTTACAATTATATAGATGATCGATCACGGCTTAAAAGTTGATTCAAAGTTAACCTTTTAGCTATCATTTGTGGCATATGCACTTTGAAGACGATAAGCTAATTATTTATCGATTTCAGTTGAACACAAAAAAAATATGGACGACAGCGTACGTAAGTTTTATAAAAGGTATTTAGTTTTACTGCATGCTATAATAAACTAGGACTTTCAAAATGAAGTCATAAAATTGTTTCAAGAATACAAAATAAAATCTGTTTATCTATATCACAACTCTCGTGGACAGCGAAGTCATTACGGATGTACCTATCTAATTGTACATAGACTGTAGAATTCCAAGGCGCGTGAGAGTAAAAATCATCCAAACCATGAAGCAGAACTGCAGACGTGTAAGTAAGGCATTGAAAATATGGTGAGAGTGCTCAAATCTTTTCACCAAAAAACAGGGTCCCTACACAGAAAAAAAAACTGTTTTGTTAGTATTCACACAGCCAAATTATTTTGTAGTGCCCACAAAATAATTTTTTTGTTGACCACAATATTCTAGTGGTAAGATCAAAATGTCTTTGTGTGAACCACAAAATTTTGCTGTCTGAATGCTAACAAAATATATCGTATCTGCCACAACTTTGTTTCGTGTATAAAGTATGTATAATAGTTTAGAAAATAAACCTGGATTTCTAACTCCTGGCAACACAGTTCAACAACCAAGTACCCGGTCCCCTAAAGAAATTTTCCAACCATTCAAGAAACCCTGGAATAACCAAAATCAGGAAAGTGGGACAGAGAATCGAACCCGGATCCTACCGAATGCGACTACGGTTTTATAACACACCACCACCTCGACCTCTTATTTGGTTAATTAGTACTGCTAACTGGAACACAGCATGTGTTGATATATGTGGTTCGGAATAAAGTGAGCACTCGAAAAAGCCCTGCTAAAGTTCTATTTTCAGCCAATTCGTATCTTTCCGCGCGTAACGGCTAACGATGGGAAATATCTTACCTCTCTGGACACGTCACTTGATGTTTGCGCGGGCAAGATAAAATGTGCAGTCAGTATGAGTCAATATAGTTTGATTTTAATAAATTTAATTAGTGATATAAAATACAAGAATGTCGATTTCTGTTGATTGTGTTTCAGTATTGTTGAATTTAAATATAACTATACACGGAACTATATTGTGTAATTTCGCTGCTAGCCATACAAGCAGTAAGGCAACTATAGTTAATGTTCAATTGTACGCAGTAACGCCTAGTCATAGTTTTCAAAGTTTTAATTTTTAGTGTTCACTTTATCCCGAACGACCTATAGGTAGAGACATGCAAAATTCGCGTTATTTTCTGACAGCTGACTAGACTCCAAGTGACTATAGGCTAGTTCGACGTCTCCTGCTGGCCGATATTGTCGTGACTTGCCGCGAGAATGCTTACACGGTAGAGAGGCCAATCTCTGTAAAGACGTATCACACGTAAACGACAATATGTGGAAGTTTGTGGCCAATTGAACCGCAGATTATGATATGTATAGGAAAGTGTAGTTTAGTCTGCTACCAAATGATAACGCGAATTTTGCATGTCTCTACATTGGTAAATCGTGGGAAAAGTTGATTGTTTGCAAGGCTCCAACATGCTATGTACTACGCTGAGGGTTTTGCACCTACATTGGCCATCGTTCATATGAAGCACTGTGTCCCTCTTCTACTGACCCAATTAGAACTGTACAGTTTTAACACAGAACATATGCGATTTGCCAGAAAACTGTTAACACTTGTCACGATTGAGATACTGCAGTTTATTGTAGACTTTTTTAATTACTCCCAGTGTCGCCTTTGCGAATTCACTGAGCACTTTCCGGCTTGCAGACGAATCCCTCGAATAGTTTTCGCGGGAATCATATTTCCGCTCTCCAAGAGTGCCTTCTTGGTAGCTGATCTCGACGAGCTCGCGAATTCTCAGAATTGGCGTACGTGAGTGAGTGGGTACTGCGCAGCTTTTCCTGGTGTGATCCTATTGGTTCCTATGAATCACTTGGCAGCGAGCCACCAGGTGTTATCTGACACATTTTTATCAGCATTTCAGTCGATCTGGAACTTAATGTTCAGATATGACAGATAAATGTAGTTGTAGTATGTCGTGTCTACTAAATATATTGAATGTGTGTTTTAGTTCAAGATTGGGCATTGGGATTTAATGTACTTGACAATATCGCAATGTTTTTTTTTTTACTGTGATAAATTCTTATTTTAATATGTTGTAAAATATTGTTGAATATGTTGTTTGTTGTGTTATTTTTTAAGACCGAACAAATTCAAAGATAACATAAATTTTCAATATTATATGGTTATAGTTAACTCATGGTAAGTCAATATAAATAACTAGCAAAATAAACTAACGATGCCAGTCGGAATTAATTTGTGAAATTGTATTTGTTTACAATAGAGCACTCTAGAATTTATTATTTTTACGACAGTTACAAAAAGGATATTATTCATAGTAATAAGATCAATTATTTGGGCAATTAAAGCGGTAGATACCAGTAATGTCTTGAGGTGTATGAAATCAAATATAAATTATTTTCTCGTGGATACTGCTAATGAACTATTAAATAATTTTGTCACAAGAAGTAACACCTTAGTTACAAAGTGTCACTTCACTCTAGGCAAATACTGGCAGCTATACGCGTACCTAGAGACAATAGGACATGTAACTTGCATACAACCACGCTAACCACTATAACTGGCTCCATACACAGATTCATTTTTCTGTTTTCGATGCACCATTGTTCTTATTAGAGCCTGTGTTACCTCTCGTATATGAAATTTATAATCTTTGTAGTATAACTGAATAGTCAGGTGAATTACTGACAACATTCCTTTATAGAATCATTACATTTTATGGTTTTGTGCGGTATTTTTTCTGTTTTAATGTCCCTAGGTGTGATTTACCTTACATTTAATTATGAGAAACCATTAAATTGTCAAATTTTAAATTACCTTAAGAGTTTCATATTACACCTCGGTAGTACATGCATAACGTGCATAATAGAAGGTAAGGTATTTAGTGAAGTCAATATATTAACATAAAAAAGTATCTAAAATGGGGAAACGGTGTGAAGTAAAGAAAAATTCAGCACTGTGAATGACAAGGTTCTCAAGGGCGCTCTGCACAGAAAATTGTAACTTTATAACTGTACCAAACACTGTTCAACTGTTACAACACTCTACTTTAACAGTAGTTTACCAAAAATTAGATATTTTTCGGCACCATAGTTTTCGTACAAGCGCATGTTGAAATAGCGATTCTTGCATTTTCGCTACTTACCTAAAGTAAAACTGTTCAAACAATATGAATGAAATAGTTTATAGTGAAAATAAATATATTAAGCTACATAATGACACCTTTTGCTATTTCACGTGAATATTATTAAAAAATAATACAGGTACTAAAAAATATGCCAACATTGAGATACATTCAAGATTAAAAAGAAAAACCGCTAGACTACCAATAAATTTGCTGTTCACTGTAAATTATTTCATTTGTGTAGTTTAAACAGCTTTTACTTTGGGTAAGTAGAGAAATTATCCATATCGAAACTTTGACATGAACTTGTACAAAAAAAAATGGATCAGAAAAATATTTTATTTGTGGTAAATTACTATTAAAGTAATGTGTAAGAGTTGGGCAGTATTTTGGTACAATTATAAATTTACTAATTTTTCGGTGCATAGTAGTCTTGACAAGAAGTGTTCGAGAGACAACCGTCATCAGCTGAGCGTCTCTTCCTTAGAGGCTATGAAGTAAGAGGTGTGCAAGCAAGAGTCGACCTTAATGCCATGTTCTATAGTTTCTGCTTCTTTAGAGATATTACATTTTTGCGCCCAAACGAGAGCAGATATCAGAAATCTGTCTCGCAGTTTTGTTTAAAATCTTCTCCATGTTGTCTGACTTTTTTTTTCAAGGTGGTAAATACTGCGGTTTTAGCTAATTATTAGAGATGATGGTTAGAGGTACGTGAAATTAGCGGATTCAATGACCTGACAGCTAGACTCCACAATCCTATGTATATTCCAGCTCGTGTTATCCGTTCATTCGCTATCAAACCTGTAACAAGTAAAGCGTAATTCGTTCCACGTTTTATTCCAAAAATGTGTTGTTGCTAGAGCCACGATTTTATGGCGAAAAGATTTTTGCAATATTTGGTTCCAATGCGTCATGTGCACATCTGCAGATCTTCTGTATCGTCTGTGGTTGTATGATTTTACTCTCACTTGCATTGGCAAATCACAGACGTACGGAGTCACAATAATCTTATTATGATTGGTGCAGTCAAATGAGAGATGTGTCTGAACAAAGACACGCTGCCAATAACCATGAAGCAGACCTGCCGATGTGCACAGGAGACACTGAAACAAAGTGGGGCAAAAATCTTTTCGCGACAAAATCGTGGCTCTAGTTATTGGCTGAGAGTTTTCAAGGACACGTCTAGTAATCTGTGATCCAATCGGAAAGTGTTTGAATTCCAGCTCATCCTGAAACGAATCCGCGAATTTCGCCTGCCTCTAATGATGGTATATCGCGAACATTTTTTGTGCCAACATTCCTTTGAAAACACTGTAGTTACTTGTGACACGTTTGGTTGGTTGACGTACGTCAAACACAACGTAGCTGCCTGCAGACCAATAATAGGCATAAAATATTACAAATACGGGATTCTTATTGGCTTAGTCAAATAGGGCCACAACTTCACGTACAAGTGAAAGCCAGTCATCTTTTCATAAGCTGAACGTGAGTTGAAACATTACAAACAGTCAAGTTTTCCAGCGATAAACCATCATTAGAGACACTGGAAAATCGTGAATTTTTTTTTAATAGTCTCCAATAAACTGTATTATATTAACCGTGACACGTGTGAACAGTTTTGGGACAAATCACACACGCTGTGTGTCCAAGCTGTACAGTTATAACTGGGCCTGTTGTAAAGAGAAAAAACGCTACAAGTGAACGATAGCCAATATAGATACAAAACATTCATTGTTATATACATCACGTTGGAGCCTAGCAAACAGTCAACTATTCCCGCGATTTTCCAGTGTCTCTAACCATCATCTCCAGTAATTACGTAACTAACGAAGTTCTGGCCAATAGACTTTTTAGTCGAAACCGTATAACTTCTTGCTTCAAAAAAATTAGCTATCACGTAAAAAAAAACTATTTTAAACAAAACTGCCGGACAGATTTTCGATATATACTCTCGTTTAAATTAAAGTACGATATATATCGCACGTGTCGAAAGTAAAAGATTTGAACTACGCAAGTCATAAAAATGCCATTTTCAGCAATTTTCACAATTTTATTCCTCTTTAAAGTCATTCTAGAGAGGATTTGAATGTATCGTCTACAGATAATATATAATTCTTACCTTTCTTGGATACAACAATGTATCCCCAGACCCGTTATTTTCGTACGGAGACACTCGCAAAAGCTGATTTTACAGGCGCAAATTTTGTAAAAAAAAAAAAAAATAATAATAAATAAATATATATATATATATATATATATATATATATATATATATATATATATATATATATATATATATATATATATATAGGTAAGTAAACGTGCTATATATCACAACTTCAGAAGAAAAATACGTAGCATGCACCAATACCCGTAAGGTGACATATCCACCACCATCTTGATTTTTGTTAAATTTTTGCTGTAATTTTTGCTTCCTAAGTGTTTTTAAACATTTAACCAGGATGGGTTGTAGGATATGACTTACCTCAAAGACTGAAATGATAAATAAACTTATATCACAAATGGAATCTTTTCGCTATTTTAGCTTGTGGGCCAGCAAAACGAATCCTTTTTTAGTTCGTTTCACAAGCCAAACCATTGACACAAGGTAACAACTATGTAGTATTCTGTGCTGTATCTTGGCCAAATGAACACATATAAATCTAAAAAAAAAAAAAAAAAAAAAAAAAAAAAACAGTTAGAGATGATGGTTTATCGCGGGAAAACCTGGCTGTCTGCTGGGTTCCAACGTAGGTATTGTGCGTTTAGCTTGTGAAAAGTTTGCTGGCTTTCGTTTTTACGTAGATCTGTTACCCTATTTGACTGAGCCAATAAGAATTCCGTTATTGTAATATTTGATGCCAGTCATTGGTCGGCAGACACCTACGTTGTATCAGACGTATATCACCCAATCATATACATGTCACAAGAAACTACAGTGTTTTCAAGAGTACGTTGACACAAAACACGCGATATTCCATCATCATTACCACAATAGTTATTACGAAATTTATATAAATACAAGATGGCAGCGTTTGTCACACCCACGGCCATTTGGAACAAGTCAGTTGGAAATTGACCCTCATATGACTGACTGGCGCCACTGACGCTATGGCATTGTTTTAACATTGCGTTAAATGGAACTACGAGTAGCAAGTTCGTGTCGTAGCCGCTAGGAGCACTGGTAGTACGAAACTATGGCAGTGTTAAGATAACACTTCATTGCTAGTACAGTAGCGCTTTCAGCCACAAAGGGGTCAACTCAATAGCAGTGGTAGCTAGGCTAGTGTCCAGAACTGTGATTCTAAGACCATGGTCACGCCGTTCCTTCTGAATCCTTCGTACGGGAAGCGACGTAGCATCTGGCTCTTGTCTTTCATCGTAGCCGTCTTCCTCTGTAAACTCCCTGACCTCCGCCTTCCCCTCCTCTGTATTTTCCCCCTTAACCCGTACCAGTCACAAGGCATCTGTCGTTGACTATTAATAGCGCCTCACACCAGCGGCTGACTACGAGCCTAGTCCCTGCACGTGACCGTGTGCCGCAGTTGCGAGGAGTCGCAGTGTCACGTATAAGTAAGGTTCAATGTATAATATTCTATTACAAGTTAGAAAGTAAATGTGTTTTCTTGTTGGAGAGTTTCGCCGCTAGTTTCTCTACTATCACTAAGGAACCAGAAAACTACTAAATCGTAGTAAAATTAAATTTTAACTGGTTTTCGAAGCGACAGAAGTCATCTAACTTAATTCTAAAGTGAAAATAAATACATTTCTCGTTTTAAATTACTAACTTAATATTACTTGCAATTCAGGGAAGCTCTGTAATTAATAAGTTTACACCCATTAACGATACCAGCGCTCAAGCGGCATAAATTTTCCCTGTGACAAACTTTTAACATTGATCTTACTAACCAGTAGTAGAACTAACCTTGCGTCAGTTTCCCTCCTACGATTTGAATTATTGGTTTTCCTTGGCTATTTTTGCTTCACAGCTTAAAATTTCGAAAGTATCACGATGTAAACATACCTATTGATCTTACCTTTCAGTAGACTTATAAGAAGCTGTTTTATATAAGTTAACAAAAAGTCAATTTACAAATAAATCGCTATAGCTGTACTGTAACGCAAGGTAATTTTTGCAGTATAATCTCAGATTTAAAAATTAAAAGAAAAAAATTTTCAAATTCGTTGACTAAAACCGAGCCTTAAGAGTGGTTTATAGGAAGGCGGCTACTGAGAATTCGGCGCAAGCTGCACAAAATACGTCTAGCCTGGGCGGAGTTTATCTTGGGGGGAGTGGTCGACTGGAGCGCGTAGTGCCGAAAAGATGCCTGTGGAGGGGATGGGCTTGGCTTACCCTCCCTCACTCCTTGGTCATTATCTTCTGAAGACGGCACGGG
>PNEQ01087444.1:0-23898 GCA_003012365.1 Medauroidea extradentata | reverse complement strand
GAGTGATGTCTGCTTAGGAATATCTTTGTAAAGTACAGAAAGTTACAATTGTGTATGCCCACTTCATGTTCACTACTGTTTTCTAGCGGCAGAATATGACGACAAAGAAGAGTTTTTGATGACTTTTTGACGTGTGTAAATCTTGTTGCAGAATATTTTACAAGGTATAGGCGTGTACAATACAACTTTATCTTCAATAATACGTCATAAAAGTATAGTGTCAGCACTAAATGTCTAATATAGGCGATACGACTGCACGCCAGGTCAGGGACTTGCACCTAGAGGCGTGATGCTTGTGCTGTGTCGTCCCTATCGCTTCCGAAATTCTAGGCGTCAACATCACTAAGTATATTTACCCAGCCACCTATCTTTAATCAACCAACATATGAGGTATACCAGAGAAGACACCCAACGTTATAAAAACAAAACTCTTATTTTTTTGCCTAGTCCAAATCTGCCAATGTCAAAGTACAAACATTTATAATTGAGAGGTTGATGTTCCCATGACTGCATTCACCACGCTTATACACACTCTTCAAAATACAATTCACAAGGTTAACAAATACATGAAACAAATGTGTTCATTGTTATTTGCATCTCATATCACATAACATTTTATACGTTTTTTGTGCATAACGTAAAACCGTTCTAAATAAACATAAGCATTGTTAGACATTGGACAGCGACCAGCGAGATGTTGGCGACAAAGAATTACGTTTTTTGTTAAATAATTTGTACTTAAGTGTATTATTGTGCTTTTGTTATATTATAATTTACTATCGCGGAACAACACAGTCATAACATAGTGGTCAAAATGTTTCTCGCGTTCCTGTAACTATTAGTTAAGAGCCCTACATAGCTGGCGTATGAACATCATTGCAGCGTAGGAAAAAGTGTCTTCGATATCTTTGTCTACGAAAAGGAAACACACTTAACACTATTATTCTCTATATTATTTCTAGGTATCGTACTTAGAAACATTGTTTCTGCGCACCACAAAACCGTTAAAAACGGCTGTCATGTAAAAATTGTCAACCGAAATCGTAAAATAAAAATATAAAAGAAGCACTCGCAGTCTTTACTATGCACTTTCCGTAAATAAAATAGTAGTATAACCGCAAAAGTTCAATTAGAAAAAACCGACGGTCAAAACACCGTTTTCGCGCCCCGCGCATAAGACTGTGTGTGATACGGTTGTTGACGCCCCAGCCAGCCTACGTGTATATATCTATGGTGTATATATCTATGGTGTATATATCTATGGTGTATATATCTATGGTGAAGAATAGAAACCTTCTATGTCAATTATCAGATTTTTTTTATGTTACTGCACGGAACATTTGACGAAGTATGTTTGACATAGTGAACATATTAAATAAAATTTTAACTAAATATGTTATATCAAGATTACAGCTATGTGGATGTGCTCCGTACAAAATAAACAGTTTTTTTCTCTTTCTTGTGGAATTAAAAAAAAATTGACATAGAAGGTTTTTGTTCTTCACCATCGATATGGCTCTTACTGTTGTGCCAGTACTGGGCCGGCCAATAAAACAATAACGAATCGGACATGTAATAAGCGTTGTCTTCATCCCTATCCATTGTCTCTTGTTTCAAAAGCCCATCCGCCACTACGAGAACGACTCTATCTGAATCGGCGCGCTAGCTTGCGCCACAGAATATGTAGGCATACAGAAGTGAAACAGCCGGTAGGACAGCAATATCAGTGGCACACGCCAGCAAAATGGCTTCGCTGGCCAGCAACATGGCGGATACGCCTACAGCCATTCAGCGTAAGGCAGCTGCCCTGCCAGCCAGTAGCCAGGCCAACACGAAACCTGCCGTAACATGCAGGAGCCAAAAGGCGTATTTTAGCGGTTCAATTGGTAGCGGTACCTGTGAACACAGCATTTCAGCGCTCCTGTTTACAACAGTGTTTGCAAACATGCTGCAAACAGGTTGAGGGTGTTGGCTCGTTTCTGGCAACCAAGGCAGGAGGACGGTTACAGGGTTTGTTCACAGGATGTTTATCTTTAAAATAATTTCCTGTTTTATAAATCTGAAATGAAAACAAACTGAATTCATGCGCAAAATGGACGAGTTTTAAGTTATGTCGAAATAAAATGACGCAATATTAATGTTTCATTTTATGCAGCTGCATAGTTAAATTTCTACAGTTTATTATGTTGTACACGTAAAAAAAAAAAAATAGTGACAGCAGTCAATTTTCCAACAAACGTATTCAAAAGAAGTGTTTCGCTTTATACAGTCCAATTCTATTCCTGATAGGGCATTACCAAATACATAATTTCGTAACTCCATGCTGGTAGCCATTTCTGTTCACTGAATATTGCATTTTAGCGATCTCTTGTAATTGGAAACAGTTTCCGCAAACGCTTGCTAACAGCTTGTGAACAATTCAACCGCTAAAATACGCCTAAACATACACGTGGCTGATATCGACAGTCTTGGGCAACCATGATAAGCGGCGAAGTTCGCCCGTATCAAATGAGTCGCCACGTCATTTCACGTCTGTATTACTATTAGCGGTCATTCGGGATAAAGTGAGCACCGTTGAAAAATATCACTAGCCGTTACTGCATATAATTCAACATGAACTACAGTCCCCTTACTGTTTTTATGGTTGGCAGCGAAATTACGCAATACAGTTCCTTGTGTTTTCCTATTTTAATACAACAATAAAGAAACAAAATCGACCGAAATCGACATAATTGTACTTTATATAACTAATCAACATTTTTTTATTAAACTGTTTTAATCCATACCGACTGCACAATTAATCTCACAAGCGCAAACATCAAGTGACGTGTCCGGAGAAGTTAGATATTTCCCGCCGTTAGCCGTTACGCGCGCAAAGACACGAATTGGCTGAAAATACAACTTTAGCAGGGCTTTTTTTTAGTGCTCACTTTATTCCGAACCACCTATAAGAATGTGCTTGCGCTGCGTGCACCTATATATGGAACTGTGATTTTTCTGCACGCCTACTTTTATTGATATATTGGATGATAGTTATTGAGGCATTATGCGTAATACTTTCAGTAATCACTTCGAAATGTAAATTAATTGCTTGCTAAGAATTAACGGACTTATAAGGAAGACCTTGAACCATGTATCCAAAAATGCCGCATCGCCATTACGAGCCATGGGCGATGAACTAACGTACAAGATTCCCGCCGATTCATTTTCACTATGGCACTTCAAGCGGTGACCATTTCCTTTTATTGGTGTAGCAAAGTTCAGTAAATGTTTCTGAATTTCACACAGTAGTCTGCAAAATCATTGTTAGCTATGTTGGAACGCTTAGAAACTGTGTTTGTGATGAGCATGGTGGTCTCTCAACAATAATATTCCGTCCTTGCCGAAATATTTTCTTTACTTACATTACACAACAAGCGCATGTGGAATAGTTTCTTAAAATACGTATTTACGAACACACTGCAACGCATTTGATGCGATTGGTAGGCGGCGCCTTTAATTCCAATTGTGATGCAACAAGACACAACGAAGGTGCGAATTCTGCGTTGTGCCCGTGACAAAGCAATAACCGGCCCGAAGCGCGTCATTTGCCCTAAAATTTCAATACATTCCTACGGTCACTTGCCCTAAGCATCACTTGGCCTAAAAGTCACTTGGCCTAAACGTCACTTCACCGAAACGTCACTTGGCCTAAACGTCACTTGCCCTAAACGTCACTTGACCTAACAGGCATTCAGCCTAAAACTATTTTTGGTCATATGACTTTAGGTCAAATGTAGTGTACCCAAACGGCCCGCTGAACGAAAGAGTCGGGCATTACGCATGTTGCGTGTGTAACCGGTTGCCTACCGTCGTGTGAAGGGGTAAAGAACCAGGAAGGAGGGGCCGCGAGCGGTATGATCCATCAAGGTCGAGCACGTTGCTAATCGTTGGTAACCCTGGACGTTGGACGGAGGGGAGGGAGTCGCTTACGTAAACACTGAACTTGAAAACTGCCGCGGGAGGGGAGTGGCCCGTGACCTTCGTCACGTATGGAAGGGGAAGTGAGGGGAAGCATCGGAAGGAGGGGAGGGTGTGCTTGACGTCATACACCTCCCCTCCCGGCGGAACTCTCCCACTCACGTCGAAATGCCACGGGATCACATCCCAGGGGGCCGCCCCTACCCACCTCCCCGCCATTGACCTTTGACTGACCTTGTCATCCAAGACCGCCGGCGCTAGCCCTAGTTTTCCTTTTCACTCGCGGCTGTCGCATGGCGAAACACGCGCCTAGGAAAAACACCGGAGCTGATAACACTTCCCGCGTGGGAGGGAGGGAGGCCTCAAGGTCAAGTTCATACGCAAGACAACAACAATTAGTACAGCCCGTATCGCGTGCATAATCCATGCTAATAACTTGAGTGTAGTTACGATTATTTTTTCACGCCGCTGCGCGAAAAAACACACATTCTAGTTTTAGAATGGCCTTGCAGTGTCCGCTTTTAAACTTGGCCTTGAAGTCTTCACGTTATTACATGATTATTTGGTCAGCGCAGGAAGAAGTGTTATTTTACGACCTCCGAACGACGGACTTAAACGTATCCACGATGTTTTCAGCATACACGCACATTCTTAATTTAACTTACGCCGGAATAGTACAAACAGGAGGATTAATCCGTTTACTAATCACTAACCACCGGGTAGTGTCAAACTATAATATGTTGGTCTTGTAATCGGGAAGGCTCTGGTTCGATTAACAGCTCCGGCCATTCTGATTTCGTTTTTCCATGGTTATTCTAAATCGCTCCTCTAGCATTTCCTGTCCTTGTGTGAAGTTGTGTGAAATAGTATTTTATGACCTCGCTGTAGACGACATGTAAGGGCATTTGATAAGAGGGTATTGTACATAATGTGCTAAAAACACACACAAACACACACACACACACACACACACACACATATATATATATATATATATATATATATATATATATATATATATATATATATTCCGTATGTAATTTTCGGCGTCTGATGCGCGGATACAGTAAAGCGATAAGGTTCAGTTTCCCACACACGACTGTAACAACCTCTCTTATATTCGCGGCGCGCCAAACTGTCGTGCAGTGTTTTCCGACTATTCTTTTTCCTATGGGACTTACAGTGGCGACCCTACAATTTTATTTGTGGAAAGTTTGTAGTTAAGTCCAACGCATGATTCCAACGTTGTGTTTTACGAATTCGTGTGGTATTTTATCAGTTACAGCTGTCTAACAAAAGTAGTTTTTAGCTAGTTTGAGAGGCTCCGAAAACGTGTTTCTAATAAGCATTTTGCATTTTTAAAATTATAGAAGCCTAGTTTTAACCGTGTGTTCTTTTCGTAGATAAACATATTATAATAAGTTTATCTGTTTCGCGTAGAAAATAATAGGCGCGGCACACTACAACACCCCTCATGGGCCAGGTTCATATAAGTCTATTAAAATTGTAGGTTTCTGGAAACCAATTTGTAAAAATAAAAAAAAACCATCAGTCTTAGGCAATAATTTTTGCCAACTTTCTGAGCAAAAAAAAATATTATTTCTACCAACGTATTTCTGAAGGTCAGTATCTGATACCGAAATCTCGTTCATTTATTCGTGGCGCAAAAGATTACGCTTTACAAACTCATCATTCTGGGTAAATGTTTGCTCGTAAAGTTGATAAATATCATTATCTAGGATTTTTTTGTGGTTTTTCATATTGACTTTCAAAAACGTGTAGACTTCAATTGGAGTTTTCAGCAAAAAGAATCTCTTACTAACTGCTAAGAAAGTCGCTTATCATTTCTCTTGTCTGCGTGTGTTTAGTACCCAGAGCCATTATGGTGCCAAATTTACTATTTTAAATACGAAAACTTCTGTGTAACTAAAAACTAGAGTAAACATTTCACAACGCTCGAAACTTTACTTGTATAGCCCCAATTAATACATGTTTTGATTAATTTAAGTTTTAGGAAGTTCCCACTCTAATGTGAATCACTTGTATGTAAATTGTGAGTGTACATGAGTCGGCCTTGTGACGTGTCCGAAACTACTTCAGGCGGTTCTTGATGTTTGAGAATTCGAACGTTGCAAAACAGCGCTGGTATTTAAATTATGTTTCCTTAACTTTTTTACGTTTCTCCGTTGAATAAATCGTGATTCTTTATTTCAGATAAGTTGTTTAGCTTGTTTCTTCTTTTCCTGCAATACGAATTCTACTTTAAAATTATCTATTTTCAAATTACGAAATTTATTTTAGAAATTTAAATATGCTACTTACGTACGAAATAACACTATGTGTCTTTAATTTTCACTATTACTGTATTAAATTGATAGGTACTTTGTTTTTCAGCCACAACACGGAAATAACACATTAAGTAAACAATACCAGGTGAATTTGCGAAGTTATTTGGGGATTTAGTACGCTACTCCTCTGCAGTAAATTTCAACCTTAAACACCCAAATATTTAGGTACCTAATACTGATCACAAGACCAATTTAGGAACCTAAATTGTGGTTTCGTATACAGCTTTAGTGTCTGCATGTTTCCTGCCCTCGATCACACAAACATAGCTACAGCGTAGTGCAACCCTTAATCTAGCCTAAAACCAAGGTAGCCGACTCATAAAACCAATGTAGTTTTGTGTGTCACTTTTCAACCTTAGCGACAACTATATTTAAGGCAGTTCGACTAACGAATATTGATAAAATTTGTAGACATTTTTCTGACACCATTTTCGTCCAAAGAACATTTTTCTATATCCTATACTTCATTGTTTAACGACATGTCAAGACGTTACTGTTTTTTACGTAATGTAGCCACAATAAAAAATGAATAAGCGACAGAAATAAGATAATTTACAGGCTATAATTATTGCCGTGCTCTTATTGAAAATTCTTATAACTCTAGTCGGTGAAGTCTTTAGATTGTAATAATTTTGTAAAAATTACAAAATCTTGGCCTATTGTCACAATAAAAAAAAAAGAAATTATTTTCATACGGCATTTACATCAGCAGTGATTCGTGTTATTCCTATAGGCAGGTCAGTTTTTGTCACAGACAAAATGAACTGTGAAACAAAAATTATTTTAACTGGAAGAAAATGTCATAAGAGGTTATGAACACTATTGAGGTATTAAATATAAATATAAAATGGACAAAATTTAGCTGCCAAGCATTAATAAATGTCAAGAGGTTCTGTTGTCCAGCAAGCTGACCCGAAGTATCAATTTTGAAAGAAATTTATTCCTAATGGATCAATTAAAAAAAAAAAAAAGCTATTTTAAAAACGTGACGTTATATTGAGTAAACTTTCCGATTATCATTTGACATGCTTTAGAAAAAAATGTTACGTTGAGAAAGAACATTTTACAAAGAAAATTTAAGCAAAGAAAATTTCCAAAATACCTTCCTGTCATAGTACTATTTCTTAATGCATTTTAATTAGAAAGTTATTTATTAAGAAATTATCTCTTTTTATATTGATTTCCTTTTTCAACGTAGAGACTGTGAACTGCTATGTAGACCGTGTCTTAAAGACCGATTTAAAATGTTCTCGTTTGGCGCGTGGGAATAGCGTATCGATAAGAGCCAGAATGATATGCTAGACTATAAGAATATCATCTCTATTCGCAGAGCACTAGTCTATACTTGCGTACAACACAGAAAAAATTGTTTTGTAGTGGCTACAAAATATTTTGTTAATTTAGTCCCTACCAAACATTTTTGTGGTGAACACCAAATATTTTGCAGTATTCAATCCAACGAAAAGGTTTGTGGCCACTGGAAAATATTTGGTATTTACCACAAAATAATTTGGTACGGTCTAAATTGACAAAATATTTTGTAGCCACTACGAAACTGTTTTTTCTGTGAAGGTTTTCGTAGAAGTCTTTTTTTTTTTCTATGGAAATACAAGTCGTTTCTCTAAAATGTTATTTTTCGACATCATGTAGTAAACGCCAGTGCTTGCTTCTCGTTTCGTGTTTTATGCGAATTCAGGTGGCATTTTCAGAGTCTAAATAAAACCGTTTTTTTTTTTTCTGTTTCGAGGAGGCCGAAATTCATGTTTCTAACAAACGAGCTGCATTTTTTAAAGTTATTGTTTCAAGTGTGTGTTATTTTCGTAGATAAACGTAACACGAATAAGTTAAAACGCAGAAAAGAACAGTCGTGGCAAGATGTGGTAGGTACAGAGACTATTAAGGTGGCCGCCTGTCCAAGGTATGCAGAACGGCGTGCTGAGCTGCGGCCGTTACACGTTTATTCAAAAACTACTCAGAGGGTGTGAGCTATGTCGACTTAGAAATAACACCCAAAGAACGTTATACACTTCTATACCTATTTCAGGCTCTCTATTTATCAATTAAGTTTATTTTCACGCTACTGAAAATTGCATAAATGTGTGTTTTTGCGGTCTTTTTTTTAGGTATGAAGATATTGGCGTAGAATATTTTAAAATTGTATAGGATTGTGCTATATATCTTTGTATATAACATTACGTCATAAAATAAGAAGTTCACCTCTGAGTGCCTCATAGAGGCGAGTAGTCAACGATAAGACTTCACGCCTAGCGCAGGGGTGGCAACCTTTTCGAAGCTATGGCCCAAAAGTCGAACCAAATCATGTCGCGGGCCACGATTATAAAAGAAATTCACATCGACTACTTTATGAGCTGAGCACTAACGTACTGTTTTATAGTAGTAAAACAGAGAATTGTCTCCACAGTATTTAGATAAGGAGCGTTGCCAAATATGAAATTATTATTTGAATATTTTTGCTGTCGGTGTACGTAACTTTGAAATATTATGCAAATGCTTCAGTTAAGGTTAATTCTACTACAGGTCAGAAAGATCAACGTTAAAAGTTTGGCACAGGGAAAATTGAGCGCTAGTATCGCTAACTGGTGCAAACTGACCAATCACAGAGCTTTCCTGAATATTTAGTTACATAAAGCTGATAATCTTAAACACGAAATTGGTTTATTTTCATTTTCAAATTAAGTTAAATGACTCCTGTCAATTCCAAGCCCTTTAAAAATTAATTTTAGTACGGCTTCGTATTTTTCTGGTCTACATGCGATTGCAGCGAAACTAGAGGCAGAAATGTTCCCTGTGCCAAACTCTCCCGTAAGAAAACACGTTTTCTTTCTAACCTGTAGTAGAATTAACCTTAGTTCAGCTTATGGCGGGCCGTTGAAAATACAGTGGCATAGAGTTGCCGTCCCTGGCATAGAGGTTAGCGTGATGCGTGAAGCACATGCTGTGTCGTCCTTACTGCGCCCACACTTATATAGGCCTCGAACGAGCAAAATAAGTTCACCAAGGCGGCCACCTTAATAAAACGTTTTAAATGTACGTTTTGCCGATGATCTCAGCAGTGTTCTATCCTTGGATGTGAGTGGGCGCGAGGTAAAGCGAACTGCTTGAGCCGACCAATAGTTGCGAAGGTAAAAGGTGGAGTGTGATTCTCTTTTCTAGCCCACGTTCGTGGTGGTTCTGGTCAGCAGCATTCAAACACGACGAACCCGGAACCGTTGAAAAGTCATCAGCCAAGCGTTCCGTGGCGTCTAAACATAAGCTATTATTTGTATATTATCCCCCTCTCCCCTTCCCCGCAAGTCATGTTCAGCTATGAACCTCATGTAAATGTTAACATCTACTGTAATAATACTGTAATTATTGAGGGGTTCGTCTACTGGACTGTTGAACTGCTCTGCAGCGGGTTAATTGTACATTTTATAGATGCTTTTACTGCTTTCGCCTATATGTATGAATGTAATCGAATCTTTCAGTTCAATTAGCTCTCACTTCCAGACACACAAATTATTTGAAATTTTGCACTCGTATTAAGAAACGATGACTATACAACTATTTCATAGCTATATACTTGCATTGTCACCCATAGAGAAAAAAAATGATCAGCTCTTTAGTTCATACTAGCTGGCCATCTGCGGCTTTGCCCGCGTGAAATTATGTAATGTAAACAGTAACTCTGGATAAAATATATGATGAAGGCATTTAACAGCTAGCGTACTCAATAACAGTGAGCTATAATTAAATGTCTTAGCTCAGTGTAAAGAGCGCGCGCAATATGCTCGTATGATGTCATAGTAATTCCCATCGCAAAGTCTTGCACGGGATACGAACCCGTAACCCCACCCCTCCCACACCATAAACGTTATAAAATACCTGAGTGAATGCTTAAAGGCAGGCCGTGATAATTCTCTCGTATGAACAGGCTACAGTACAAAGAGGTTTTATTTATGAGTAGGTTGGCAAAAAGAAGTAACTGTTGACTTATTTAACCGTGATCATTCTCTTCTTTTGGGAGACTGTAACACGTTACTGCTTTTTATCCTTAATTTTCGAATTTCATAAACTCCTGAATTTGATTTGTAGATATTTACATAAGATTCATTCTTATCAAAAAATCATTTCGATATCTCAACTGGTATAAGCAGTACATATGATTATTTCAAAACACATTAAATTTTTTTAACAGCTTTCAAGAACGAATTTCTTAAAATACTGAAATTGTTTTTTTTATATTTACGTAAGAATTATTTTAAGCAAAAACCACTTCAATATTTCCACTGGTTTAGGTGATAAGTGGGATTTATTAAAAACACGTTTCATTTTTTAAGAGCTTTCAAGGACGAATTTCGAAAAGTTCTGAAATACTTTTTAGATATTTACTTAAGCATCATTTTAAAGAAAAAGTCATCTCACTATCTGAAATGGTTGAGGAGAAATCACAGATTAATGAAAAACACGCTTTACGGCTTTTCACGCCCTTAATTTTCGAATTTCGCAAAATCGAAAAATTCGAAAATATGCATTTCTTTGGGCAATATTATGAAGTTAAAAAAATTAGTGATAGCTTTCCCGGTTAACGAGATATCAAGGATTATTTGAAAACACATTTCACCCCCTTAACTATCGAACTTGCAACTTGTAACAATATATAAAATGAAGTGTCCTGACACACTCACTCACTCATCAACGCACAGCCCAAATCGATGGACCTAGAACCATGCAATTTTTAGGGAAGCTTCAACTTGCCCCATTGGCACCCACTAAGAAAGGATTTTTCGGAATTCGATGATTAAGGGGGTGAAAAGGGGTGAAATGTGTTTTAAAAAATCGTTGATGTCTCATTAACCGGGAATGCTATCATTAATTTTTTAATTTCATTAGTCCGAGATTTCTCCTAAAACATTTCAGATAGTGAGGTGATTTTGTCTAGAAAATTATGCTTAAGTAAATATCTAAAAAGTATTTTAAAAATTTTTCGAAATTCGTCCTTGAACACCCTTAAAATAATATAACGTGTTTTTTAATTAATCCCACTTATCTCCTAAACCAGTGGAAATACTGAAATGGTTTTTGCTTTAAAATAAATCTTACATAAATATAAAAAAGTAATTTCAGGATTTTTCGAAATTCGTCCTTGAAAGCTGTTAAAAAAAATAAAATGTGATTTCAAATAATCATCTGTACTGCTTATACCAGTTGAGATATCGAGATGATTTTTTGATAAGAATGAATCTTATGTAAATATCTACAAATCAAATTCAGGAGTTTATGAAATTCGAAAATTAAGGATAAAAAGCAGTAACATGTTACAGTCTCCCAAAAGAAGAGAATGATCACGGTTAAATAAGTCAACAGTTACTTCTTTTTGCCAACCTACTCATAAATAAAACCTCTTTGTACTGTAGCCTGTTCATACGAAAGAATTATCACGGCCTGCCTTTAAGCATTCACTCAGGTATTTTATAACGTTTATAGTGTGGGAGGGGTGGGGTTACGGGTTCGTATCCCGTGCAAGACTTTGCGATGGGAATTACTATGACATCATACGAGCATATTGCGCGCGCTCTTTACACTGAGCTAAGATATTTAATTATAGTTCACTGTTATTGAGTACGCTAGCTGTTTAATGCCTTCATCACATATTTTATCCAGAGTTACTGTTTACATTACATAATTTCACGTGGGCAACGCTGCAGCCGGCTGGCTAGTTTTATATATTAAGATTGCCATAAACGCGTGTTATTTTTGTATTTTAAGCTATATTTGTTTTTATTTTCGAAACTTTTATATGTGTTTACAATTGTACGTACATACAAAAAGGTGACACTTGTAATAGAAGATCTTAAAAATACTTTCAAAACGAATTGGAAGCAGGTTACTGTTTCCGAGTCCTAGTACATGGCTATGAGTGCCTGTTTCGCAGTGCTGTATCACAAAATCTACTGTTTAGATTGATACGGTGTAGGCCCCTACTTTGGTACAGATCTTCCAGTGATGAAATAATGTCACCGTTTAAAGTTCCGTAGTGCCAGCTATACAACGGAAACACTTTTTGCCAGTTTAGCACCTTGTGATGGAGCATACTATATTCTCTCGTAAGTGTAGCCTTTATAGCTCATGCGCGTGCGTGACGCCACCAGTTCTCATATGCCAACCCAGGCCATGTTGTCACAAGACTGAAAGCCGGAACTTCCATAACTACAGCTGGGTATTTGTAAAAGCAAATGCCCCCTAACAGTCTGGAATATTCGCAGGATGTTTGAAAGAGAAAAGGACGGTTCGTGAAATTTGTTAAGCCAAGTTAAATATTTTTTTTAGGATTTTTTCGTATTTAATTAGGTTCAATAGTAATAATAGCGTAACTAGTGGCAGAATTTATGCGTAAGCAGCAGCAGAAACTTACGCAGATAATTTTTACTTTATGTGTTTCGCGATAATGTGGCCATTTTGAACACCATCATATCTAGAACAATAATCTAAAATATCATTTATTGTCACTTCAGATGTTAACTTCTGAGTTGATTACGCTTATGAAAATTCTCGAGGATAGGGTTGGTCAGCCTAAATTTCAAGGTTTTTGTGCATGAAATTTCACCCCACGTAAGTTTACGCGTTCAAAATGTCAACTGATGCAACTCGGTCAACTACTAAAACTTGAATATTTACGTAATATGAGTAAAATAATGGACTGTGTACGTAGCATCTTGCGAAATATTCATAGTTTAGAAAATATGTAGGCTTTTTTACTATTCCTAGTATTGTAAATTCTTGAATAGCATTTCCGGTGGTTATCAACTCCTGGTAACCTGGTCACGTGACTGAGATAACCTACCCTACTACAGCGAGTGAATTTTCGTAAGCGTCTTTGAATGTTAATTAGGTTCTTGTATGTATTAAAAAGTCGCAGGAAACTTTAAATTATTTCAAAGGAATAAAGTAAGTAGGGTGTTAAAAGAGCTCAATTTATACCGAACCGCCTATAACTGCAATGTACCTGGTCGAAACTGTTAGGTCGTTCTGGACATTCTTTTTCCTCCAACGAACGTCACTACGAAGAATGGCTCCATGTTCGAATACCGGGAAAGGCATCTCCATAGGTGTCATATTTGCGTGTGATGTTAAGGGGCCCGCCTCGTTGCCATAAAATCACACTGCAGCGTGTTTGAAGAAAAAGTTTTACACCGAAACTAATACACGTGTGTTCACGCCGTTTGTCTACGAAAAGAACACACACTTCAGACGACTGCCCTTAAGTACTTTCAAGACAACACACGTATTATAAATCCCCTTTTAGGGCACGTCAAAATGGGTCAAAACGGGGTTTTTAGGCTGCTATAGCGGAAAATATAGTAGCCGAATACATGTGAAACCACTTAAGGGTAGTGCATTGGACTTTAGTAAAGTGATTTCGTAAATAAAACAATAGGGTCACCACTTAAAGTCCCATAGGAAATCTGTTTTTTCGCGAAGACTGCACGCCTCAAGCGTAGAGGCGACGCACCGTTGTATGGCCCATACGACGTCGCCCTTAATACCATACCTCACTCACAAAAACACATGTGCCACGAGGCGGGCCCCTTAAAGGAGTCCCTGAATTACGCATGGACGGCGTTGCAGCGTGTCACGCAAGTACTTTTTTACGCGAAACCGCTTAACTTATTCATATTATGTTTATCTACAAAAGGAACACAAACTTTAAACTATGCTTCTATGTCTTCAAAAATCAGCTTTCGAGCCTCTCAAAATGGTTAAAAACTGTTATTTATAGACTATTGTAACTCCGAAAATACTACCTGAATTCGCAAAGTGCAATGCGAGAGGCATGCGTTAGTCTTTACTTCATACTATTAAAAAATAACATTTTCTGGTCACCACTTAAAGTCCTGTAGGAAAAAGACTAAAAGGAAAACCTTGAACGCCCGTCTGGCGCGCTGCGAATAGAGGCGATATGCTTCTCGTCAAGCGTGGGACACTGGCTCTTATTGCTACGCTGTTCCAACGCGTCAAAGGTGGAAATTCGACATCGGCTAAGACTCCTCTTAAGTATTACCTATTTTACAAACAGCTTACTTTTACGTACATAACGTGGGCGTGAATGAGCACCAATTCAACAAAAAATAAATTTATTTGATACATAACTGCAAATCAGAAAATCACTATTTCTTTCTCCATAAACTGGAACTCGCAAAATTATAGTCCAGTAAACTTATAAGAAGCCGTATTCTTCTTCAACCGGGCGCCAGACTATCCTCTGACAGCAACCCAGAAACCTGACCTGCAGGAAACGTCCGCATTATTAGCGAAAGGTCTATACCATATCTTGCTTATCTCGCCGGTATCTTTTATCGTTGATTACTGGGAGAAATAATAGAATACTTCCAACTAGTCAAGTCTTGCTGAAAGTTAGTGGTGAATGGAAAAGATACGGTGATGTCTAATAATATCTTGATTTCCATTGCTGACGCAAATTTTATTCACTAGTAAATATTGCGTTTGTACTTAAAATAACCGTCATTGCTTTGTATATTAACAAAATCACGATACATCTTCGGAAAGACATGTGCAATACTAAAATTTATTAAGCGCATCAAAAGTTAAACAATATTTTACAGCACATAATTTGACTGTATGTAGATTTTCTGTACATACTTCGTTGCAATGCACACATTAATTAAAGAGAGTAAACTGAAGATGATTTGTTCTCTTAAGATTTATTTCTGTGAGAGACATCAGCATCGCAATGGAGTATGACCATAAAACTACATCTAGTCATGCACTCCCACTGCACAACTCTTTCAAAGAACACAGAACACAATTTATATATTTTTACACCGTTTACTGTCGAAGCTGTATACACATTACCTCTAACACTATTATAATGAAATACTTGTTTTACTTCCACATATTTTGCAAATTTACATGCCAACACCATTAAAATCTGACGTATAGGCAGTTTGCGATAAAGTAAGCACTTTTGGAGACCTCTGTGTCTGGAATAATACTTGAAAAACATATCACGTAACTATGAGTTGCTCGAATACAGTCTATACAGTGGAAACTTTGTCTTGGGATCTGAACTGTTTGTTGCCCCTTGGAAGAGCAGCCTTTCAGGTTTCTTATAGGTTAGGTTACGTCAGGATATGTTGCTCACTCCAATGGGCAATTTTTCAGACTCAGTCCCATCACTTTGTCGACTTGCTGGTGGCTACAGACGCCGCATTATAATACCTCACTAAACGGAATGTATGATTGTGACTGTAACAATTAATGTTTGTCTTTTACAATAATGCCTCTGTTAATATACAAGTCGTCGCGAAACGAACTCATAAGAAGCTCATCACGTGAACCACGCACAAAATTGAAGACATAGTCTCTGTAAATGGCAAAATGTCGTGCACAATGTGACCACACAACACAGAGTTAAGTCTTCAGCCCTTGTCTATAGGATCATTGACTAGACAGTGGTAGTGTGGTAACTGAATGCAGCAAGATGGGTCTTACTCCGAGCTTAGTTGCCTAATTCTGCATTAAAAACGCCCTCGTATGAATTTTGCCTCTCTCATTTTCGTCTCCAATTAGGCGCATGATTCACGTGGTATGTTTGATTTTCATTAGCTCGTTTTGAAATTACGAAATTATGTGAATAATGTTATAACGTTGGATTCTAATTCAGGAGCATTATGCAGTATTCGATTTCCCAGCTGCACCAACCCTGATTTATGTTTTCCGTTGTTTCTGGAAATCGCTTCAAGCGAATGTCAAGATAAATCCTTACAAAAAAAAAAAAACGGACGATTCCACTCAGAGTTCTTTCATTGTAACAAGTTGTGTGTTGCCGTTCTTTTTCACCCTCGCTGTAGACGAGAAGAAACGCCCACACCCATTTACCTTTCCGTACGTGACGCTAAATATATCGAATAAATTTGAATATATATGTGACGGCAGAATTTTTTTTAAAGGCCTAACGTGTGAACGGTGTTATAGAGTGCCGCGCATATTATTTTCTACGCGAAACAGATAAACTTATTATAATATGTTTATCTACGAAAAGAAAACACGGTTAAAACTAGGCTTCTATAATTTAAAATATCAAGTTACAAATTTGCAACATGCTTATTAGAAACCTAAGTTTATGGGACCCCTCAAAATAGCTACCAACGGTTTTATTTTTTTAGATATCTGTAATTGGAAAGATACCACCCGGATTCGTAAAACACAATGTTGGAAGCATGCGTTGGAATTTACTACAAACTTTCCACAAATAACATTGTAGGGTCGCCTCTTTAAGTCCCATAGGAAAACACTACATGCCAGTTTGGTGCGCCGCGAATATAAGCGATGTTGTTTGTTACAGTCGAGTGTGGAAGGCTGAACCTTATCGCTTCACTGTATCCGCGCATCAGACAAGGAAAATTACGTCTGGTGTGTAGCCCTCTTAAGGATTTTTCCCTTCGGTGAATTGTACATTAGCTTGGTATATATTATGTAGAAGCCACAAACAGCAAAATGTCGGTACTGACACTTGTACGATAAATGTAAGTTATTTTTATTTATAATAGGAGTAAATTACAACTGACGCATTCTTTTTCAATACAGTAAATTTTTTGCAGGGTGGGGGGGGGGGGAGAGAGAGAGCAGCCTCATGCTGGGAACTCGCCGCTATCTTGGATAAGTTATATCGTAAGAAATTGCATTTCCGATTTTTAAATTTTTGCACATTGATCATGTTGTTACAAAGTTTAACCGGGAAAGCGGAAGATAAATAAGCCAGAGATGAAAGGTGACAGAGTTTATTAGAATAGAGAACAAGGAATTACTGCAATACAGAAATAGAGGCGAGTGGAAGGGTTAGGGTAAGGCGAGACAGGAGATAGGTAAAGGATCGCTCTCCTTCCCTAAACCAACAGGAACTCACCGCTCGTGCCGCCGTTGGAGCTAGTTCTCTAGTCAGAGGTCGCACCCAGACTCGAACCAAGAGTCCCTAGGTGCGGTCGCCGCCCGAGCAGAAGACTCTCTCGTCGACTCTCTTCTCCAACTCCACAACTCCATAGCTAGCTCGATGTCTATACCATTCTTCGCACCCCCACCAGGCCGTCAAAATTCTCTCCACTGATTGGCTCCCAGCTATGCCCAGAGGCGGAGCAATCCCTGCTGAATCCAGGAGTTTGTAAGGTGTTGGGTAAGTGTTAAGACCCACTTAATTCCTCAAATCATCGGATTCGTGGTATACCACTGTTGCCGCAATCCGCCACTTTTTGGTGACATGTTTATTACCCAGCACCCACTGACCACCTTCCTGCGACGCCACCGACGTCGCGGGATTGCGACACCGTATCAATGTTATCTTTGAACGATTTCGGAAATGTATTTATACTATCATAAACTGAACCGTTTTTGTGAACATACGCCATCACGAGTGGATGTTTATGTGTTGCAGAAAAACCCGCACAATAAGACAAGAAGCAAAAATAAGCTAGTATTAGGTCTACCTGTTGCCAACATACATAGGCCCTATACATATAACATACATATAATTCCGGAAAGTAATTTAGTCGTTTTAGTAGTTTCCATAAAAAAACCACACACACACAAACACACACACATATACATACACACACACACACATATATATATATATATATATATATATATATATATATATATATATATATATATATATATATAACAACCACAGCACAAATTAATTCCGGAACGGAAAGTCTTATTATCAAGAAGTACGACATACGAAAAAAAAAAGCAATAAATAAAACAAAACACAGAAATGTGAATAAAAATGGCGACAGAAATTGACAGAGACAATCATTGACAACACAAATGACAAGAGACACCAATGAATGTAAACAAACTATACACAAAAAAAAACAGACGAAAAGTACCGGCTTCCTTCGTCCGTCGAAAACAATTGCCACTGGTCGTGATAGGTCGTAGAATATGACATTACTAAGACTGTCATACATTAATTTGGCCTGTGAAGCTACAGACAGAACTGCAACTCCACAAATTAAATTAAATTAATGAAAATTGCTTTCACCACTAAAATTTTGTTGTCGCCAAAAACTTATTTTGTCTTTAATTTGTACAACATGATTTGCCAGGGAAGACTTCGTACAAAACTTTTCTATCAGTGTAATTGGAAATCAAAGTTACAGCAAAAATTAAATAAATACAATATGGCGGTGTTTGTGTGAGTGAGGCACGGCACCAAGGGCTATGTTGACCGGTTCATCTGGTGCTATATCGCCTCTAGCTTAATGCCGTACTCACAATGGCGCGACGGGGCGATTCGAAGGTAGCAACGCGAATTACAAAATATAGCCAATCAGCCTCGCGGCGGACGTGTTAACGACACAGAAGCCACGACGCTGATTGGCTGATTACCTTTGCTTATTCCTGTCGCTTCTGTCGCGTCGTTGTAATTCCGACATTACGCTAGAGGCGATATCGCACCAGATGAGCTGGTCAACATCGCCCTTGGCGTGCAGTGGTATCGTAGATTACTCGCCTGACTGACACTTTCTATCGGTAAAATTTTATGCAAAGTCCAATACATAATCTATCGTTGTTTCACATGAATCCCGTAAGTAGTGTGTGTATGTGTATATATCATATTTAAAAAGCTGTTTTTAGCCATTTTGCGGGTCTCCGAAATGATTTTTCTAATTGCATACATTAGAAACACGTTTAGCAGTTTCTCAGAAAAAAGTGTTTTGCTAGCACTCTACCCACGCTGTTTACACGGCAGGCTGGCGGTTGCTTAAAGGGGGAATTTACTTACAATTTTAATTGTTTTAATAATTTTTATATTTGTACGAGATATTGTTTGTTTTGTAGACATGCATAGTGTCTATTTTTACGGCAAAATTTTTTTTTTTTTTAGCTTTCGTAGTTTTTGTATAATAGTAGGCTATATCAAATAGTCTGAATTTACAATAAACTGTTTTAAAGTAAAAGGAAAATCAGCTGACTTACCGAAGTGAAAAAATTTTCATGTATAAAAACCACATGGAATTTCTTGTTATATTAAAAAAATAAAAAGTTATCAATTGGTTATTTTTAATTCAGTTAAAAAAATAGTACAAAAAATCAATTCCTTTTTTATACGTTTCTTGACGTAGCCTGTGTCACCGTTTATCAGTGAGAATCATTGCATTTCGGAAAATCAGCTGTCTTTTTGTGTTATAAAATGTAAAACCGTTTTATGACCTCTATACTCTGACATGTCATTGTACGAAAACTATGATAGTAAAATATTCGCATTGCCTTAAAAAGTCACATTGCGTGTCTACAAAATAAATCAAAACTCGTAGGAATATAAAAACTATTTTAAACGATTAAACGTTTTTGTTAACTCTCCCCTTTTTAGAATACTACACCGTAGTCATAGTTGTAGACAATTATCACATATTAATAAAATGAAATCATATTATTTTAATTTTGATGATTCGGTTTTTAAAAATATTCACAGAACAATGTAAGAATTTAAAGGGGAAGGGTAATGTTCCGTGAGACCCCTCCCCAATTACCCTTCCGACAGTATTCTTCCTTGAGTTAGTGTTAGAAGTTTTCATTGGTTGGAAGTTATTATATCGTAACCTTGAACAGCACTGACATTTGCAGGTTGTCAGCACTTCCTGCATAATATTAATATATTAATATCATCAGCGGTTCGTGATAAACTGAGCACTTTTGAAGGTCACTTTGTCTACAATTATTGTAGAGCAGAAATTATAAACGATCTAAGTGCCAAAATATGTTTTCGAGTAAAAGGGAAAAACAGCGATGCAAGAGTTTGAGTACATATGGGACATGAAATATTTCTACGATCATAAGAATTTTAAAGAAAAATGTTGTGACTCTTACAGAAAAACATTGGCACTGGCACATAGTTCATACTGATGTTATTTGCTAAATTCGGCGTCTTTTGGCACTTAGATAATTTAGAATTTCCACTATACTATTGTTAGAAAATGTGTTTTAATAATAATAATAATAAATCGTCTTTATTAGGCGCAGTTAAGGCAATTTTGCCTTCTCTTACACTGAACCATGACTTCAAACGTTAATTTCGAGTACAGTACAATATGTACACTTTAGAGTGTGTGGTATAGAAATAAACGCTAAACACGACAGTTTTAATCTACACGCTTTTGAAATCAACATGGATAAACTACAAAACAACATCCTTAGATAATTATTAGAGCCGCGATTATATGGCGAAAAGATTTTTGCAACATTTGGTTTCGATGCGTCACGTGCACACCTGCAGCTCTGCTACATCGTCTGTGGTTGGATGATTTTACTCTCACTGGCCTTGGCAAATTACAGACGTACAGACTCACAATAATCTTATTCCGATTGGTGCAGTCAAATGAGAAAATTGTCTGAGCAAAGACACGCTGCCAATAACCTTGGAACAGAACTGCCGATTTGCACGTGAGTCACCGAAACAAAGTGGGGCAAAAATATTTTCGCGACAAAATCTTGGCCTTAATAGTTATATTAGCCTACTTTATGAGCAGTTATTTAACGAGAATAACGCATTTGTAAAGCGTGATCTCTTGCGCCGCAGTTAAATGAAAGAGATATCGGCGGCAGCGATTGTCCGTTAGAAATACGTTACCCTAGGAAAAAAATCTGTCCAGAATGTAAGTAAAACTTTTGTCGAAGGTTGCCGTTTTTTTATCTCTGCCTTGGCTTCGAGAAAGCTAAAATTTTGAGCTGAAGTTTTTTGCATCAAATTATGTACCATGTAAGAGGCCATGGTAAATAAATAAATATCGTATGAGGAGTATACCCGAGGGCTAAGGTACCGCAACCCGAATGCAGATGTAATGAATAGAGAGTCCGTGGGCAATCTGCGTACCATGATTTCGGGATCCATAGATCCGCACTTCTCAACAGCGCTCATCCATCCCTGCACCGAGGGTAGTACCTAGAAAAACAATTTAATATTTACAAGATTCTTCGGAAATATTTTAGCACAAAATGCAACCACATAAAGTAATAAACCCGTGCGTATTATAATTTTCACGTTATTGAGCTTTGAAAGTGCCATATTTTTAAACGCCGCCGTAAACGTTGAAAACGCGTTCTCATTGGCTGACATACGTATGACGTACTTGGACAGTTGTTTTCCTTTGCCGCCCGCCCGCAATGCATTATGGTAGGTTTAGTAATCTTACACTCACTTAAACTGGGTAAATTTAATGAACCGGGTTACTTAAAAGCTAAATCGTAAAATTTGCTCGTTGTCAAAGCATACACCGTTACAGTCGAAAATTTTCTTAATTAATAACGATGATTTCACTAGTTCCGAGTGAGTTGAGACGAGTGAATACTCTCGTACATTGCGATGTTTTAGTGGTAGGTTTGAGATTACGTCAGTTAATTCAAATTTCGGCGTGATGATAACTTACTTCGAACCCATTTTGTTGTGCCAAATCCGTATGAAGGTCGCATGCGTCTGAAAAAATTAAGGTATCGAGTTAACAGTTTGGATGCGTATAAGCAAATCTGCTTGCTCTTACAGACTGGTGATCTAGCATTTCGATTGCGCCAATTGGGAAAGTAGTATAACACAGTAATTTATCTATTAAAAATACATTTTTCTTTACAATTATTGTTACGTTGCTTGTGAGCGACTTCGAAACCTACCGTAGCAGTGCTGCCATCTATTGACACATTTCACAAAACTCCGTCGACCTCTAGAATTATAGGCCAATCACAGGTGCCTTGAACTCGCCTATTGGCTAAGTTGTTTTCCAGGCGGGGCGGCCACGCAGTGGAACAGCAAAAACACAATAAATTGAACAGATGTCGAGATTTGGTCGCAACTTTTTTACTTAAAGGAACTTATTTATTTCATGCTCTTACCGTGTCGTACGATACACAATACGCTGAAATAACCATGGTATACATAAGCTATACTTTTGTCATTAATAGCACATTGTTTCAGGTTGCGTTTTTATTAATTTTTTTATAGAAACCATGCAGTCCGTCTCGTATTGTCACAAGGCGCTGTAGTAAATGTTGTATATGGAGTAAAATTTAATTGTGTTGCTGCGCAAAGTAGCTACTGTAGACACTTAGGCTATAGCTATTCGGAGTCCTATGAATGCCCGATCTTACCACACACAACTGGATTTAACGCAATTTCGTGAACTAAACATAAGTGTCTGTAGAGTTAAGAATAAACAGACATGCAATAATAAGTCCAATGACGTCACAGGGACATCAACATGGCGGCACTCGGTTTTTACTGAGCTAAAATAAACACTTTCTTTATTTACTTTTTTCTCGGGTTATACGGACAACACAAGCAAAGAAAGTGTGGTTGTGTCAGTGTCAGAGGTGGTAGGAAGACTGAACATGGCACGGTTGATGACTCTCATCTTCTATACCCAGCAGCCAACCCGGAGTTGTCCACCTGTCTGAGGGATGCTGTTACTGCACGGGAAGAGCCCACTACTCCCCATGGTTACAAGCACGCCGAACTCCCCAGACAGCGTACTTCCTCTTACACCCACATAAGAATCCTCGACTGGCGCATGGGCGGCGTTGCAGCGTGTCACGTGTATTATTTCTCACGCGAAACCGCTTAGCTTATTCATATTATGTTTATCTACGAAAATAACACACGCTTGAAACTATGCTTCTATGTTTTCAAATATTCAGCCGCTTGTTAGAAACATGATTTTCGGGGCTCTCAAATGGCTAAAGATAGTTTTTCAGACGGTTGTAACTCCGAAAATATTGCCTGAATTTGTAAAGCGCAAAGCGAGAGGCATGCGTTGGTCTTTAGTTCATACTACAGTGGAACCTCGTTAAAACAAATCCTGTTAATACAAAGTTCTCATTAATACAAAGCGATTTTTATTCCCCTTGGAATGGGACAAAAAATTAAATAATTACGTTAATGTTTAATAAAAATTTTGTTTATGCATTAAACCATGCAATATCAAGTTCTCAAGTAAAAGGAAGTCGTCGTGGTGAAAAGACTATTTGATTTGTGGGGATGAACCGAGAGACCAAAATTTTAGAAACTTTTTAAGGTTTTAGTGAACACCTGTTTATACAAACCTCATTATTACAAACAGCCAAAATTTTGGTCCCTTCCGGTTTGTATTAAAGAGGTTTGACTGTATTCCAAATTAAAATGTTGTGGACGCCACTTAATGCTGTTCAAGGGCCTCGGACATGTAATGAAAATCAATGTAACATAAGGAATTCATAATATATATGTAGCAAGTATGTGTTTGGTACCTACTTAATAAAGTTTCGGAACTGAAATAGCTTTTGTTTCATTTATTTTAATGAGTCTTCTGTCCTAATTTAATTCATACAAATCATAACTATTTCCTTTTCCTTAAGTAAAACTTGAAGATAAATAACTATGAAATGTACTCAAGATCAGAGCCTGACAGTTTCATTTGGTTAAAACCAGCAGATTAATTTTTATTTAGTATTAAACATCATTAATATTTTAACAGAAAATTTAGCCTGCACTTTGCATATGAAATTAATTTAACTGAGAGTTATTATGTATTAATACTACCAT
>PNEQ01087443.1:0-33424 GCA_003012365.1 Medauroidea extradentata | reverse complement strand
CAGGGTCTTGAATGGGCTCAGTACTCGCGAATGACCACGCAAGAGTTGTAATCCAGCGACGTTAACAACTTCTTTGAAATGATTCCTGTTGCGAAAAAATTGATACTATTTCCAGCATTAAATGTGACCAGGAGACTCATATAAAACTCAGCTGAATACGTAGTTTTATTTGTAATGAGTCGTGGAGCTTTTTCTACGAAACGATCAACAAAACCTTCATACACAAATTAGTGAATGGAGACGCTTCTAAGATTATATCCTATTCCGTTGGCAGTTGATAGTTTATTAGAATCCTATTTTTGTAAAATGTGTGTGGCCTTATACTAGAGTCAGTTGAGTCATTACTGTCACAAATACAGCAGTATTATTCCTAGCTTCAAAAACAATAATTTACCTGCCTTCTCTCCAATTATCATGGCGTGAAACAAAGAAAGTTTAAAAGCCTTTAAATTTATAAATAGAAACTACTTTCATAACGACTCAAAAGTATGTGTTAGTCAACAAAAAAATTAAATTTTGGAGTTCAATAAAATTCAGACTTCATTAATATAAGAGAAAGGGAAATAATATATTAAATAAATTGTGTATAAACTTAATTCTTGTCTGGTCGGCAACCTGCAAATGAAGCGCAACCTGTGCCTGCATTTTATGCTGTTGAAGTAGTCTGTAGTCTGTAACACAGTAAGTCGTCATACTTGCACAATCAGGTGATAGTGATTTTCGTGGCTGAATCACGCTAACCTACCATTCAGTCAGAAAAAAAACTAGCAGTTGAGTTGTTTGTGCAAGTATAAGACGAAAATTCTTTGGTTTAGTTCATAAATGTAGTCGTTAAAGGGTACGGAAAGGTACGATGTCAAGCTGACGACTGGAATACTAAATTGTCAATACGTTCTGAACTACTCATCAAAATTCGATGAGATATATTTCCGAGTAAATATTTTATCAGCGGACGTTTATTTATGTAGCACTATGCGGTGGTATGCTTTACTTTCTAATAATAAATTAAAAACAGGCTTTTAAAATAAGGGCTTGAAACTACAAAATCTACAAAAAATTAAAAACTAAAATTTGTATAATTTTTAATATGATATCTGGGCTTCTATAATACCCGAATTTTAAAAATGCTTAAGTTTTGATTTTAAAATAAGTTTATTATCCAAAAATCTCTACGCGAGAGGTTTACTGATGTTAAAATTATTTTCCCTTGAAAACGCTAGTATTTTTTAAATTCGGTTGTTATAGAGGCCTAGATATTATATTAAAAATCATAAAAATTACAGTTTTCAATTTTTGTAGATTTTTTGGTTTCAAACTCTTATTTCTATTTTTTGTGGGTGCTCGAATTCAAGCACGTGGTGTTAAATTATTGCCAAAATTAATATTTTAGATTTATTTCATTACGCACATTGGTCATGGTGTAGTCAGCCGCATTAGAGTTGTTTTTCATGTGCAACAAATGCATGGTAATCAATGGGAATGATATAAATAGCTGACAT
Source organism: Medauroidea extradentata (assembly GCA_003012365.1). NCBI lineage: Eukaryota > Metazoa > Arthropoda > Insecta > Phasmatodea > Phasmatidae > Medauroidea > Medauroidea extradentata. Next base: position 31,925 of record PNEQ01087443.1, on the reverse strand, counting down.
TGCCCTTACGGATTCAAGTGAAAAGAGAAAAATTATTTACATGCGAATCACACAGAGAAATTCTGATATAGGTTTTAAACATTGTTAGATATTTTTATTTTGCATGTGACTGGAGAAATGGTACACAACTGAATGTTAGTTTTGTCTGTGTGACTATAATTGTTATTACAGCCATTGGGCAAGGCAGTACGCAATGTTTGACAACATGTTCCAGTTCGTTGACTGTACGTAAGTTAACTTACCACAGCAGAAGCAGCACTGTAATTGTGTTCGTAACTTAGTCTGCCTCATCCACCATCCACTAGTGAGATAAATGGGATGCCGTATGCATCAACATTTCCTTTTTCTATCGCTTTGCGTTATTCCTCAACACCAGTTTCAGATATTGACGTATGAGGTGTTGCAGCCACAACTGTAAACATAACAAACTTTTTAAAATTATGAATTAAAGTATTTAGGTCTCGTATAGTATCATCACGTGTTGTAATACAAACCTTCTCAATTGCTGCTTCATTTTTAATGTAAGTGTTGACAATTGTTGCTCATTGCTGGAACATCTAATATCGCAAGTATGCTCTATAATTGGGAAAATTTACCCGAGGTAACTGCAGTCCAGGTACTTGCACTGTTAAGATCATTATAGCCAGTTTCTTCATTATGTATTGTGTATTAACAGAGGCCAGGCAGAACATTCGAAAATCCACTGACAGTGAAGACTGTTTTCCACCTCTTTATTTAACTCCAATTCTCCAAATGTATGAATATTTTAATGAATGATCGTGTTCTTTTGTAAGGAGCTTGGGGAAAACGTAACTAGGTTTGAAAATTCTGTTCCCTCACAATTAGGTCAATACGATGATGTTCAAGATTATTGATACTTAGTTATAACTAGGGACCTCTGATTTTCGAGAAAAGAATTTCGCCCAACTTTCTTTCAGTGACTTACGTGTACATCTGCAGTTCTACTTCATCGTTACTGTCAGCGTGTTTTGTGAAGTGATGTCTCTCATTTGACTTTGCCAATCACAATAACCTTACTACAACTTCACAAGTCTGTGATTTGCCAGTAAAACCCCAAGACACGTCACAGCTAAGACGTCCAATTACTGGTTATGAAGCAGAGCTGCAGATGTGCACGTATGTTACTGAAACAAAGTGGAGCTAAATTCTTTTCGCGAAAATTAGGGGTCCCTAGTTATAACAAGAAGTGGCTATACAATTTCCGTCAAACGCACAATTGAATACCGACATTAAGAATTATAAATAATAACCGTTTAATGACTGTCCGTGGTTTATTGAACACTATTTAAAGCATCGCTTATGTTCTAGTTGTAAACAGGCCTATAGTACATATCCTTAGTCTACATGTGAAATTAACATTGCCATAGTTAGTTGTATTTATGCTCTACTCAAGCGAAGTTTTAAGATGAAAATTAGGAATTCAAATGTTTTATTAATTCACTCAGTCTTACACAATTTATCATTTTAAAAAACACTAAACCATGTGATATCAGAATCCACAAACGTGATCTGTCAACCGTGAATAGCCTGCATACAAACCAGAATGAAATAGTGACTACAAAAATAACAGTTATTCCTTATTTTTCTATACTTTATATTTCCTTAAATGGTAAGTAGTGTTTGTTTGGTACAGTGATGTAGAACAAATATACGTGTCAACTTTTATGATAGACATTTATTTGAAAGCTATTTAACAACTCCGAGCATCAATTACGAATAACTACGCAGATATTTTTAAGGACAATACTAGGAAAGAGGGACAGAGATGCTGTTTAATACCATGGAACAACCACTTTAGTGTTTTAAAATGTTTCTCACTGTACGGTCGCCGATACTAGCCTGCCGGTCAAAAAAGTTAGCAAATTATTTGAGACATGTTGCGCATTCGCAAATCGCAACACACGTCAGAGACACCGTGGTCACAAACTGCCAGCTTGTTTTGGCTCGATAGTAACAATAAAAGCCACCGCGGCAACCCTAGATATTTTGGTTTCAAATAAAATTTGTTCATAGTGACAGGCCTATAGATGTTGTAACAAATTATTTTTGAACATCTATGGGGGGGAAAAGTAATCATTTTCAAGGTCACAAATAAATTATTTGGTGAAACAAAAAAAAATGTAGCACACTTTAAAATAAAAAAAAACAGGACGTTGTGTTTTTAAACTTTGTTACCTTTGGGTCTGCCTTTTCGCATTAGTCAAAAATATTTGTATTTCAGGTGAGACATAAATGTAATAGGCCCTATGTCAAATATTTATTTAATAATGATACATACATCTTATATAATACATTTTGCAAAGTTCACAGTCTTAGTTAATGTTGACTGGTGTCTAGAAAGGATTTTCTACAATTTATGTACAAAAAATAATGTAAATATAACAATGAAATAATAAACGTGTCTTATTTATCCAGTAAATGGCCATGGAGTTCATTTAAATAATTTCTCAATTGATGAAAGTAATTCAAAGTTCAGTTATGGCATATCAGATAATCACTCGAGCTAAATGACAGCCACGAGTATTTTATACGTGGGCCTTTTTCTTCTTATACCTAGCGGAAAAATATACAGCGTTGGATGAATATATATCCAACTGGTAGAGTCTTATAAAGGTATTTTAAAACATTCCCTGAGTGAAAATTAGACGTACGGAATGAAACTGTCTGGAGTATGATACCATCGTCACTCTTCCGATAATTCGGAGTATTATGAGAATTACGGCAACATAATACAAAATCTCACCCATTGTTATAGATATATTTACTATCTACATTTACTTTATGAATGCGTTTGTTGTCTTACACAAAACCAATAACACTCGTTCGGTACATCAACACACTACTCATTTCAGATATAGACTCTACAGTACTGCGTGGTTAGACCATTGAGTAAAGACAGGTTTTACTCAATGGTTAGGCCTACTGTAACTCAGATGTATAGTAAAACCCACAACCGTTACACACTTATCTACCTGAAGACATGATGACATTCTGTCACGGTGTATCATACAAACGTAAATGCATGCTGCATTCCTGGCAAATTTAGCTACTTGAACATTCTGTATTTTCCTTTTGACAGACCTCCGTTGGCTATATAATGGCAGACGTTTGTTTTTACACTTCGCTCTTCCCATTGTGGATCGTTTTCTGTTACACTATCGCACCGACAAAATCCACACGTGGCTGCCGACTTCCTTGTAGTGTAGCCCAGATTACAGATGAGTCCGCGCAGATACTGCTCAAGGCCGCTCCTCAGGATGATAACAGACGTGGCAATTACGCCCGCCTACTCTGGATGCGCGCGCACCAGCAGGTACACGACCCATTACTCCGCGAATATTTAATTTACGCAAAGACCTCTTAACACTTTTCCTAGATGAGATACAGTTACGCTACCACTGACTTATTTATGTGTTTAATCGTAACGGAATTCGCTATATAATATTTAACCCAATAAACTACATAGCCTGTAACGTGGAGCAATTTTAATATTTAAACTATTGATTTAATACGGTTTTTTATAACGAAAATAGTTTTTTCGTCTTATAGCGAGTTAGTCGTCTTCAAAATCTGTATTACAATTCTTGTTTGAAAGTTAAATCATGAAAACTGAATGAGTAAAGCGACTTTCAATTTTACATTGAAATCCCTATCTCTCCCACACTGAACATGTGGATCGAGCCGGCCCTTAAAATGCATAACCAAACTTGCACTAATGTGCGGGTCATTCCATTTTAAAACAAATCGAGGTTGCTGCATGATTTTTGATTTCCATTAAAATTTGTAGTTTGTTGGAACATAATATTTAGAGCACAAAAATATTTTTTTTTAGATTTTTAGTTCAAATAATTTTTTTATATATATGCATTAATAGATACAATTGCTTGCTAAAATTTGGCTTTTTAGTACTCTTTGTAATTGGTTGTCATTAATTATCTAATTAACTTAGTCAAACTTGGTCTCATGTTAAAGTTAAAAGATGAGATCTTAAAGCAAATATTGTTTATACAAATTCTTTGTGATTTGTGGGTTGCATAAACTCTGGTATTAAGCAAAAAATGTGAGTTTTTTCCGATATTCTCAATTTTTTTTACGTTATGAAGAACAGTACCAAAGTCAGTAATTTTTTTTTGTAATAGCTGAGTATAAGTAGTAATCTACAAAAATATCAACCTGTTTATTTATTCCTTCATTATAAAACAATTGCATGAAGTATGGAAAATTTGCCATTTATGATGTGAAATATTTTTATGCAGGACTGGTGATAAAATTCTGAAAAAAATGTGAGGTATACTCCTTGTAGTATATAATATTAAAGTATTCAAAACATTGAGTTGTTTTTTTTAAGTCCTTTTAGGGAAAAAAATTTAATTTTTAGTTATCCACTGTTTAAGTAGGTACCAAGTACAAGTTTTTTTGTTTTAATATTTCAAATATTGCACAAACTGGGCATGTGTAAATTTAAAACTAATATGATCTATGCACTTCTATAGTGTTTTACTACATCACGTAAGTTAGTAGCATTTGTGAAGGTATATTAGGTATGCATAATCTGATAGTTAAAGAATATATGAACACAACTAACATCAATTAAATTTTAGTTCACCGTATTAAGGAGCAGGAAATATAGACAATTCCACTCTCACACAGCTTCATGTATGTTTAAAAGTCTGGAAAGAAGAATATTCGTTTTATTCATGATGTGAGTTCGAGCATGCTTTGTCTTCTGGTTTAAGTTTGAAGGATGTTCCGGGTCCAGCTGGATGAAAAAATCAACCAATTATTCCCTATCATCAGTCAGTAGATTGTGACACACATCTTCAACTTTTGCTAACCACTACAAGGAGTCATAGACACAAAAAAAGTCACTTTTCTTAGGAAGTGCTGCATCGTTACATGTTCACTTGAGTATGATGTTTGGCTCCAACACCATCAGAAGGCCCCTTCCCGTATGCTGATGCAAAGAAGTGCCCTTCTGCATAAGTTAATAAAGTTCTTTTTGTTTTTATACTGGCCCGCTGCACCATCTGTAAAGTAAAACACCTTTTGTATTTCTGAATAAGTAGTTTTTATGTGAGTAAACAAGACTTTCTGAAAGGAATAAAATGTAACTGTGTTATGAGTAATACAATCACTGATGAAGCAGATGCTTTTGCAGACTAAAGAGTCATTAACTTTGTTTAGAAATGAAATGGTGCAATTTCATCTTTTGCATCTTTTCATCAAGGCTGTCCAAAAAATCTGCAAATGACTTCACAGCAGTAACCAACTCACATCTATCTGTTGATAGCCACTGTTTGAAGGTAACTTCAGCATCTGCTTCAAAGTGTTCAATACTCAGATAATCTTTGACAGATTCAAAACCAGGACATGAAAGACATGAATTAAGCATACATTTTCCACTATTAATGCCACAAACAGCAATTTCAAGAATGTCTTTATAGGTAAGTTGTGTGTTAATGCTAGACCACGTTAACTTGACATTCTGATGTGCAACACAAACACACACAGAATATGTGCCACTTGAGCCAGCTAACACACACCATTTAGGCCTCAGTTCCGCAAACTTTGAGAAACCTATCTTTAGTTCTGGGTGAGTTTCCTTAAATTTACAATACAGTTCCTTTAAATTACACAGCACTAATCGCTTGGATCCTTTTTCCTTTATGCCTTCTACTTTTACTGACAGTCTTTCATACCTGGCATGACTTTGCTGTCGTCATCATTATAAAAACCTTTTACCATTGCTTCACATTCCTCAGTTAACATGTTTTTAGGTTTTTTATTTTCAACTTTAGGCAAAATGCCATATTTCTCTGTTCACAATCTATAGTTTCTTGCTAAGTATTGACTGACATGGAATTCTTCTTGAAGTTTTCGATAGCTCCATGATTTGGGAGCTAAACTTAGAATTTGAATTTTTTCTTGAGTTTTTTTGCTAAATCTATTTTCACTTTGAGCTCTGTTTAATTAAATTCTTGTATTCAAAAGCCATGTCAGTAGTATCAGCAATGTTTTCTTGAACCTCTGCTATATCACATTCAAAAGACTAAGGCCGGTATTCCTAAACGTTTGTATAAATGTTTAGGTGCAGCATATGTCATGCCTAGGCCTTATGGGTATTCCTAAACGTTTGAATAAGGGTTTAGGGTAAGGTCATTGCCTATTCAGGACTCATCTGTGACTTTTCCTTGTCCTAATATAACTACGCATGCGCAGTACGCTTAGCCCTACAGACGGCTACGTACGTTACAACGTATTTTACCGCTTGCAGGACGAATATCGTTTTTAATAATAAAAAGAGAAAAAGACATTCTAATCATACAGAAAATGAAACTTTGTGACAGCAGGAATACTAAATAATAACTCATTAGCATTTTAAAAGCCCAAATAATCCAAAATCAACAAATTTGTAGTTTTAAAAGCTTTGCAGTAAACATATTGTTTATTGATTGTCCGTACGAAAGTGATTGTGTAGCTCAGACACTAATGTGTCGGCCCGGTAATAATTTTATTTGGGTTCGAATCCTGGTCACTCCAAATTTTTTTTTACTTTTTTATATATTATGTATCACAATAAGGTAAAAATGAAATTAATGTTTATTTCCATGAATATAGTTATTAAGCATTAAACTGACTCAAAAATATAGAAATAAGATAAATGTATAATGAACCATTAATGAATAGAAATTTTTCCTCCTGTGAATTGTAGTCAACATGTAGGAATACCACGTCTAGTGTACTTGACTTTTTTTGTTCTTTAAATGCTTACAAATAGAATGAATAATGGATGTACGAACAATAGGCACCTTTTGTAACCCGGCCTACTTAGAAAATATGCAATTACAATTGTTACAAACTGTTATATACTATTGATTTAAACACATTTTTGTAAGTAACGATACGTTAAACTAACATTCAGAAGTTCTAACTATTTTTTTATTTACTAACATTCCAATATTTTTTTAATTAATTTCCGAAATAAAATTTTTACAAGCAAAGTAAAATGAATGTCGTTTATATTTTTTTCCTTAAATAACTCGTATTTAATCTGTGTTACGTGTTGTTAAATTAATGTTTCAGAAATAATTAAATGTGTTCACGAGATATTCACCTACAAAAAAATAAATAAATAAAAAATCTGTAACGGGACGTTTCCAAAACAGCTAGCATGCTATAAATAATTTGTAAAAATATCTCCATTCTCGTGCCTTTGTAATTAAAAATTTAGTTAAATATATTAAAAAATTTTACAGATTCGTAAAAGTCTGATTCAAAAAATAGTTTGTATGACAGAAAATCTGCTAGTTAGTTCTGTGACTTGTGTATAGAGACGAGAGAACATTTAATAGACGTGCAAATGCTGCTCTTATCTTAATAGTTTTTTTTTTTTGGTATTTTGTAAGGAAAATCTCTAGGTAAGTGTTCACATTTAAAAATTACAGTTTTATTTTTAAAGTAAATACACTTGTACACTAATCTGCGAATGGTATGTGCATATATTAAGAAAGTACAAGCTTAACTAATAAGATTACTTTCCTTAATTTGGTGCAAATAAACCAAAAAATTTTACATTAATCATGTAGATGTAAATGTTATAAAATATTTCTTTGTTTCTTCATGTGATTCTATATCTTCTAGCATAGTGAACTTACAACAATTTGAACTAATTAAAACAAAGTTTGAAAAATTAAGTTTTTAATTTTACATTTTCCTAGAGTCGGCGCAGATGTTATAGGAGAAAATAAATTAATTCATTACATGAAATCTTGGGAAATAGAGTATGTTTAGTACCCTATCATTAACGTTGAATTGCCAAATTACATTTAATACACAATTTCCTTGTAAGTTGTGCGGGTTAATTTTTTTCATTTTAATGAGACTATTATAAAATACATGACAAAAATATGTCCTAAAATTTTTCTGAATTATAGTGGTAGTAATATTAACCAGAAAATAACTACAAAATGTTATTTCATAAAATGTAAAGCAATGTAACAAGTGCTGAAACAATTAAAGACCAAATAGCCTATTTTATCAAAGGAAGAAAAAATATTAAGTCAATTTTAAACTATTTCCCATTTCACGTAATCATTGAAATTACATTTTCAACTTACCTCATCATAAATTTCTCCACGTGGTACTAATAAAAAATTGTCTGAATCATCCTGTGTTAAAAACTGTAAATGATATATTAAAAATACCTTAATATCGAACATATGTACCGAGTTTGGTGGTTTCCAGATGCATGGTTAGTGTAGATAACTCATGTGATCAAGAAAACTTAAGATACTCACATTACCAGCATTTTGATAGGATAATGTAAACAATGTCTCTCTCCAAAAAATTAGTTTTGTTTATCTCATGAAGAATAAAAGTTTTAAATGACCGCCATTATGAAAATATAAGTCTAATCAACTTTGTCTACTGCACTATATTTTATCAAGTTTGATTACATTAGCTCTGTATGTTCGATTTTTTTATGTGGAGGAGAAATTGAGAAATACACAAATGGACAATGGAAAGTAGACTTGAAGAAAAAGAAGGAAAGCCTTCGAGGTCCTACATACGTGTTTTGTCATTGTGGTAGCCGTTTTCCCATGCCTCCGAGAGGTGCGCCGAGATTTGGCCGTTTCCAGATTATTCTATAACTGCTCAATGCACATAAATGATGTCTGCTTAGGAATATTATTCGTAGATTACTATACATGTGTATACCAATTTCTGGTTCAACAGTAATCGTTAAAGCATATTGTAAATCGGCCAAAATGGAAAAAATGGGTGTTTTAGCGGTGCTTTTCGAGCATTGAAATCTTGCTACAGAATCTTCTATAGGGTGCAGTTGTATACAACTCACCTTTATCGACAAAATTACAGTTATGTCTCGTAGAGATGAGTTTCGGCGAAAAGACAACGCCAGTTAGTTACTTGCGCCTAGAGGCTAGGGTAATTAGTGATGTGCATGCTTTCTCGAGCTTACAGCTTCCGCATTTGTTCATCTCGAACACGCAAAAGACGTCCACGTAGATACCAATTTATAAAAAAAAACTTACTTTTTTTACTTTGCACAAGAGATTGTAACTTTATTTTTAATACTTAAATTTTGAAAGATACATAACATATATTTTAATCTATATTACTGTATTTATGATTTCTTCTAGTTTGAAACAATTTAAAATGCAATACATTACGTTTTAAATGTAAAAAATGAACGTATTTTTGTTAAATAGCTATTGAAAGTCACTGCTACTTGTTTTATAAAAAAGCACTGTCCAGCGTCGCCTTCATTTATTTATAACCGCACACGGGATGGCAAATAATAATCCGTGACTTATCCGATACCTTCAGAACGTTTAGGAATACGGTTGCGAGGTAGGACACAATCCTTGCGCTTCTGTGTCCCGAGATGGTAGCACATTATTTCTGTACAAACCGGTAAACCGTATATTACCGCTTGCCTGCAGAATATCGTATTTAACAATACGAGAGTCGGCAAACACAAGAAAATGGTACTTAAAATAAAACTTTACGATGGTGAGAATGTTAAGTGATAAGCAACAAGCTTTTCAAAAAACTTAAAACTATTAATAAATAAGAAAATTAATATATTGTAGACAGTTTGCTAAATGAAGGCTTTAGTATAAAACTTTTGCATTGTAACAACACCAGCGCAGTTGGCTCAGGTGGCAAGGCGCTCGGTCGGTAAGCAAATTATTCGGGTTCGAATGCCGGCTGATCCAAAGTTTTTTAATTTTTTTTATATTACACAGAATATAATTAGTGTTAGTGCAATTATTTTAATTTAAGGAAATATCGTTTCTACACATTAAAATAACATGATATTCGACCGTTACGATGTTATAATCAACTATTTGTAAAGAGTACAAACTAATTGGTTTTCGCTGTATATAACATACGTAAAAATTATTTTTTTGAATGTTTTACGTTCTGTGAGAAATTTGTTTACTTTTTTTTGCTAACATTAAAATAAGAAATATTGTGTCTAGAACGATAAAAATTTGTCGTCACGTTCAGATGCACATATCTTATTTTGTGTTTTTTAGATATTAAAATGAAATAATTTTAAACAATTAATTTTCCGGGATAATTTTTAACACTCATAACAACACGTTATAAGCTACTCAATTAAAATTTACTAATGCATCTTTGCTTTTCATTTTGATGCATATAAAATAACAATAACACAGTGTAAACATTATTAATATTGGCATTCTAATTTGTCCACATTGCCCTAATCATGCAAAAAAATTGTAATTAGTAAACATTTTACATCACAAAAAAACATGTTTTTTTTTTAGAAACAACTAAACATCTGTGATATATTTACTATCAACATATTGTAAAACAAAATCACATTTCAGACGTTGACAGTTGACGGGCAACATATTTTAAAACCGTTCGCGCTCTGTATCAGTTTTATTCTGAAGCCTTCGAAAATTTTCAGAAACACCTTTTTATATCATATATTTCAAAAACAAATGGTAAGGTAAGTGAACTTTACGTATCGTCGACACCCAGGTTATTAGAGACTGTTTCAAAATGAAATTACTGGATACAAACAAAGTTTCGACTGAAGCATGAATTCACTTTGCTAGAGATATGTGTTCAATGGCATGATAGAGCCATTGCTTGAAGTATGATCAAGTATTAGCCTGTGACAAAAGAAAAAAAACTTGTCGGTTTAGTGCGTTAGAGGCGATGAGAGTCCGAATTTATGTGCCACTGTTACCGTGACAATATCTTAGTTTTTATTATTTAGTTGCGGCGTAATAATATATTATATTTTAAGAGTGATTGCGAATTATGTTTTGGATATAATTCCGCGTGTCCGAATAATATGCTAATGTAACATTTCAGGTCATAATCAGCATAAAAATATGGACGGAAACACTGTGATCGCGTGGCTACTGTACCTACTGTTTTAACTTTAAACAAGAAATAGTTATTGAATATTTTAATTGTGACTGTTATAATCCGTGATGTTTATCTCTCTGTTACTGTAATTATTTTGTAAACAAATTCAAGTGCTAAATAATACGTTTAAAAAGTACAAAGTTTAACGTGTTCTTGTTATAGCCATGGTAAACCGGCAGCGCTCATCATGCCTTCATTTGTTTCTAGTCTGGCGCGGGGCGGCGAATAATAAGCCGAGATTTACCTGACATCATCTTGGGACACGGCGCAAACACGTCTAGGAATACGCTCAGCGAGTAAGGTCTCTGTCGTTGCTTTTCTGGCGCCTGAGATGGTAGTGCTTATGTAGTCCCTAACTTATTGTTTAGGAATACCGGCCTAAGAGTCCTTTTGGAACTGCAGTTGATATTTTTTTACTTTATTTTTCAAAGCATTTGGTCATTTTTCAGTGCAAAGTTTTTGAATTTTTAGTGGGGAAACACCAAGAACAGAACAGACTTCATTAATTGATTCCACTACGACACATTGAGGTTCAAAAACTTCATCTACATCAGAAATATGCATATTGTCATTGCAATGTTTAGTTTTGGAGAAGCAATTAGTACACAAACACTTACCAGGAACAAGCGATAGGTTGTTTACCTGCATATCTAACGCAATTTGCCGAAGTGACTTCTTTATAAGTTTTTTGTGTACATTAAATGGGTCTGAACACACTTTACCATATATATGTGAAAATTCTTCCAGAAATTTTTTTCATGATATGTACACACACTATTTAGGTCTTTTGATCTTATCGTTAATTTTAATAAATTTTGTTCATCAGTGTTTAAGTTCATTAATTTCTTTCAATCTAGATTCTCTTGAGTAGGATAGTTTATTACAGTTTTCTTGTATTGGAAGACCTACTGAACATTCCATTTTCTTCACTGTTTTAATTTAAATAACAAATAAAACAGTTGCACAAGTACAAATAGCTCTTCACTTTTTTCAAAATAATTAACTATAAAATGACAAACACTGTTGGATAATGAACAATTTTACTTACGAGCACATCACACACCACCTGCATGTTGAAGATTGACTGTAAACAACACTCACTGCTAATAGAACAGGCGTGGGCCGTCCCGGCCAGATATTGCATTGCATTTTAAGACTTGTTTTGACTTGACATGTCCGTAGCTTCCTGTCTCAAACAACAACGACCTGTTTATCTTCTGTGGAGATGCGTTTACAATGTCAAGTCAGAATTGGAATATATTTATATTCTTAATGTGTAATGGTAATATGTATCAAAAATTTTTACATATTAAATTTTTTTTCCTAAAAGTACTTAAAAAAACAACTCCATGTTATTTTTAATTTGATATATACTACAAGGAGTATACCGCATAATTTTTTTAGAATTTTATCACCAGTCCTACATAAAAATATTTGACAGTCAAAAATGGCAGTTTTTCAATTTTTACATATTTCAGGCAACTTTTTTATAATGGACTGAAAAAAACAGGTTCATATTTTTTGTACAATTACTACTTGCGTTCTTCTATTACATGAAAAATTATCGCCTTTGGTACTGTTCTCCTTCATAACATAAAAAAATTGAAAATATCAGGAAAAACTCAAATTTTTTGCTTGATTCTAGAGGTTATGCAACCCACTAATCACAAAGAATTTCTGTAAACAATATATGCTTTAAAGCCGCGTGTTTTTAGCTTTAATATGAGACCAAGTTCAGCTTTCTAGGTTAATTAGATAAATAATGACAGCCAATTACAAATAGTACTAAAAAGGCACATTTTAGCACGCAGTTGTATCTATTAATTTGTATATATATAAAAAATTATTTTAACTAAAAATCTAAAAAAAAACTTTTGTGCTCTACACAGTATGTTCCAATCAACTACAAAATTCTGTGAAAATCTAAAATCATGCAGCTACTAAATATTTTAAATTTTGTTGATTTAAAATGGAATGACCCGTGCACCTTATACTAAGATGAGTGTAGTAGAAAACAGAAAACACCCTCTGGAGGGACACGAACAAACACCACAAAACACAGACGACCGGTCGTAACTAAACAAACACGACACTCCCACAAAACAAACACCAATTCACGACACACAACACAGAAAATCTACACACACAAAACACACACCAATTCACGACACACAACACAGAAAATCTACACACACAAAACACTCGAACAACACTCTGCCTCGCTACCCGAACACCCAGAATACCTGACACCCAGGATAACTACGCAGGGAAAACGGAATTAAGGGGGCGGGCCCTGCCCCACAACTGCCGATGACCACTGCTGGGAGATGACGCCTCCTGCAATGCAATCACCTTGAAACACAAAATCTTGCAAGAAATAAATCATCTGCGCTGGCCGCGGCGTGTTTCAAATGACTCGCGTGTGCCTTTCGAAGAATACGTCTGGTGTTTGAGTCCGCCAGAAGCATGGTAGGACTGAGTAATTTGACGTCAAAGGGTCCAACAAAACGCGTGAGGAGTTTACTGCCGCGATCGTCAGGGCGGGACGGAAGGGAGAAGGATTTACAGAAAACGGACTGACCAACGTGATAGTCAGAAGGGACATGTCCAGCGTTACACCGTGCTTGAAGGCGACACGCTTGTCATAGACGGCCCAACACATCGGTGACAAGGCACTCTATCAGTATCGGACATGGGAACCGCCGGGGACGGAATACCAAACGTTCAACAGGGGATGGACGTCACGTCCTAAAACAATGCGAATTGGAGTATGTCCGGTGACCATTGAGTTTGAAAGGCGGTATACTTCCAACAATCAAGGTGCAGAATACACTGGTGGAAACTGGCATTAAGATCTATCACGGAATACACACTAGACTTCCACAGGTGCTGGAGGGCGGCGTCTACAGTAGGAGCTGGAAAGGGGTCAAGAAAAATCTTATCATTGACCTTAGTCATATCGGTAACCAACCGATATTCGCCATCTTTCTTTTTTACTAAAAAGGTAGGGCTAGCATAATCCGAGGTCAAGGGTGAAATTACCCCTTCACCAAGCAGTTTGTCAACAATTTGGCGCGTGATGGCCAACTTCAGCGGATTGTATGAGTCAAACAGGACCCTAACCGGCACATCGTTAGTTACAGCAAATTTGTAGGGCTGGACATCGCACCTCCCAATACGCGTAGAAACAACATCTGAAAATTCATGCAACAAATCCTCCATGGTGTTATCCCGATAGGGACTTGGCACTGCAACACACCCAAACGGGGCAAAAGTAGAGGTCTTAAAATTACGTAAAGGGCAGATGACCTCGGGGACAAATTTGAACACCAGCTGTTGAGCATGTACATCAACCACCACACGATTGTGGTACAAAAATCCACACCCAAAACTATATCTGCGACCAAATTTTGAACAATCCAAAAACGGTATGTTTAAGAGAATCTGTTGACCTTAAAGTGCAACAAGATGGATCGGGTGCACTTAACAACATGGCCGTTAAGCCACTTACCTCCAGAGTCGATGATTCATTTATCCTGGTAGACAAGCGTGCATCACGTGACAACAGGAACTCCCACAAATGTTCCCGCACGAAACAATGTGAGGCTCCGGTATCTGTCGGAAGTGGCACGAAAAATGCCATACAATGACACAGACACGAAATAATCAACGCACATCACATGAGAAGCCAAACGCCGCATGTTTTTCACGAGCAAAGGGGCAGTGGACTTTGTTTCCCTGACACTGAGCTTGTACGTGCCCCTGCCTACCGCAGCGGAAACTTGCCCTTAAGCCACGTTCCACTTCCAGGAGCATGCAATTCTGCGTGACATGTCCGCACGAACAGCAATTAGCGCAACGCACAATCATAGCCTCAGGGCCCGTTGAATTATTTACGGGCGCTGAAGTTACCTGCATCGCAACACTGGCTTGACCGTGCCCCATTTGACTCCGTCCGCGGGTCGCTAAACGCCATCTGACATTAGGCCCGACAGTGCGATATGTCTCAATGGACTGTAGATCCGACCCTAAGGTCGACACGCCTGGTTTTACAGACCCAACGGGAACATTATGATAATACTCAGCCTCCAAGGACAGTAGCTGATCAAACTCTAGGGCTAGCTGACGCAACTCAACATTGACTGGCATAGCATGCACAAATTGTTGCGTACTAGCACTAGACAACCAATGATCCATTATCCCTTGGATCAACTTGGGCTCAGGCCTCAAGTTCATTGCACGAGCACAATTTAAGACACTACAGACATATGCCGTAACAGATTCGTCCGGTTGTTGATACCTGTCAATGTGACGCTTCTTGACAGCTAACCACAGAGACTGACCACCAGTACATTCCAACAACTGAATTTTAAATGCTTCATATTTAGCAACAGTCTGCACAATATGTGCCAACATCGTGCTTGCCTGCTCCCCTATCCTAGCCGATAAAAAAGTCATGAAAAAACTCTCTCTGTTCCTACACTGCAAGCTGTGATACACACAGTCACAAATATTGTGTATGTTTATCAGTACGTTTTAGTGTTCGTACCATTATTTAACGTGTTTTCTTACGCCAGAATTGTTGTGTTAAATGTTGAAATATTACATTTGGAAGTTCATACATGTAATATTTGTGGTTTTAGTATTTTTTCATTCGTGGCCCAAGTTCGTTGATGGATACTTGTGAAGCGTGTGCTATTTGCTGTTGTGTAGAAATTTAGTACAGTTTGACGATATTTTTATAGGGTAATTACCGCTGTTTACGTGAACAGCAGCGAGGTTATGATAAATACAAAGGTGAATTCGAGTGGGTGGAAACATACCCCTGCAGTACAAATTATGTGTTGTGCGAATTGTGTACTGTGATAATTAAGCTCCTTGTTTAGTCATGCTAAAGTTTTTTTAAAGCACAATTTTTTGGCAGTACGTTAGGTATACCTTTGGATGAGTTGGTAAAGAAAAAAAAAACAAGATTTAGAGAGTATTTCTGCTGATTTCTTCTGTAGATGTAGCACATAGTTTAGATTTGCCTTTCCCAAACATATGTGCTGCAACATTAAAAACATTTCTTGTTAATAAAAAATGTTTAGAACAGAGATTTTATGGTGTAGGCCTACACGTGTTGTTTTATTTATTTGTCATTTAATAATGCTGCGTGTTTTTGGCATGTTTGTTACCCATGATATTTACTAACAGTACTATAGCTAATAAATCACATATAGAGAACAAAATTATCACATACAGACAGTAGTTCATGGAATACCTCCGTATTTCATTCAGAAGTTCAAACATACGTTAAACAACTGTACTCGTGTAGTTTTAGTATTCGATGAATGTGAAATGTGTACGCAAGTTTTAATGTAATTAATACTTATGTAGTTTAATATTTTTATTACATGAATATCATTTGTTGCTATGAAAGATGATCAGGTTTATTACCAGTTGTTTTAGTGCATACGTTTTACGTGTGTATTTAGGGAAATCGACTTACAGTGACATTTATTCAGTCTTAATTGGCACCTGCGTGAAATTGACCTATTTTTTAGTGTATTTAGTATTATGATGCAACTGTACTCTGTTTTGTAAATGTGGAACTTAATGGTTAAGCTTAGTAGTTTATGTAAAAGAAATAAAATAGAAAACACTACCACACTTCTACAGTTTGTGAACAGTGCCTAAAAAAATTTATAGCTGCAAAAGGTGAAATTAATTTAATCACCAGTTTTCAGTTATGTGCCTCACATTAGCTAATAGAATGGAAAATCAAGGTAAAGACCAGAATTGAACTGCAGGTTTAGCAGAACATAGTCTATCTGAAAAATATATTGTACCTTCTCTATGAACTAAAACATTTAGCTCTCAGTACTTAGATTTGAAAATTATATCAGTACAGTATTTCAGATTATAAATATTATCTGAACTATGTACAGTATAAGACAAATGTAAGTTACAAAGGAGTTTGAATCAGACATGCTAAGGGTTCAGAAGCTTCAGAAAAACCCCAGAAAAATGGGGGGGGAGAAACTACGGAGAACTAAAAAAAAATTGCAATAAAAATAATCTTAAAATTTCTGAATTACTAATATGAATGTTTGTTGTATTTTCATTCGAGCCTATTTACAGTTTACACATAGTACCATACCAGTACCACGAAAATGAAATAATTAGTAAATGTGACAGAAAGTTTAAAAAAGAACCACAATAAAGCTTGTACAGTAAAATAATCCATATGGACATGGATTAAACATAAATAGTGATAAAACACATACTCATACCTAATTGATGACTGGCCTTCCTAATTGAGTTACAGTTCTCTTAAATATTAAATGTATATTATTTGTTGCTGCAAACCACAAATATTCGTTGGTGATAAAATACAACTATAGTTTATTTTTTAACGCGAGTTTAAAATAGTGACATCTAAACATTGCTCCATTATACTTTTTAATTATAAAGTACCTGCATAAAAATATTTCCCAGCTTACTGTACATAACTACAGCATGCACTATGCTTATTGTATTTTCAAATTTATTTTTTATATAATTTGAGTCCTTGCAAGACATTTTATATGTCTCAGGTTGATGCAATATTAGTGTACATTTTTGTTTTTAAAATAAACCTGCAATGTCGATTATACTACATATTATAAGTTTTGTCTTTCAGTGCAAGAGAAGTTACATAATGTTAACAGCCTAAATAACTATCAAAATTTACTGCAATTTATTTAAACAGAGTATACTGTAGTAAACATAGCTGCAAACTTGTACGATTTGTCTGTACAATGTACGATATTGTGCCCAATTGTACGGTTGTACAATTTATGTGTATTATTGTACTATTTTCAAGCTTTCCAATTTTTTTCTCAATTTTTGTTAATTAGTGTTAAGAAATCTGGTACTGATATCTCATAATTTCGGTACCGAACATGTGGTATATAGATCTATATTACAGTGTCGTATATAATAAAGAAAACTCAAATACCGTAGTTTCGGGAACAAGCGTGCTTCATTTATAACCTTTGTACTACATTATTCACGCATCTTATGAACGTAACCCTAACTTTGCAGAACACACTCGATTGATTGTAGTCTTCCTGGCTAAATGGCTGCCGTGACTTGTGCAAACAAAAGTTACGAGACTGTTTTAATTTGATGTGGCTTTCCAGTTTACCGTTTCCGTGTAGTAATTGCTCAAGAACACGCATCAAATCTTGTGAACTGAAAGAAACTATAGTTTGATTTTTCCTGCAAATATGGAAGCGCAACATCGTAGATGCGTAGTGTTTGTATACATGGTTATTGCCAAGCTTAAATGTATCTTTTCGTTAGTGCCGGTACTTGCATCAATGTCGCATATTTAATAGTCTTAAATGGTAGGAATATTGCAACTTTCGTGTCTGGGAAATACAACTTTTGCAGTTTTTACAGTGGCATTTTTATACAGTCGCCAAACCATGCGGATATTAGAAACTGTTCAAAAATTAAAAGTATTAGGTATTAATATTTTATAAAAGATTAAATACTCTCACATCTGCACGTTCAACAATGTCCAATTTATTTCTCAAATCCACAGTATTTGCAGCATCGGAGAGTTGTGGTTAGATGTACCAAGTGTGATTAAATTAACTAATTTGCACTCTAAGAATTTTTCGTGCATTTATGGAACTTTGAAAGAGAATTTAAAAGTTGTGTTACCAGAAATCGTGAAGTAGGGACCTATCTGTTGGTGTATTAAAATCTGTAAAGTTTGTAAACTAGCAGAAACCATTACTACCTATACTAGGTTTGTTCAGATTTGAATGAATATTAAAATTATGAGCAGTACTTATGATGGTACAACAAAGTAAGCATGCTGTAAAATACGTCCAGTAATTTCCCTGTTAAGTTTGTTTTCTTTATAATAGCCCCAGGGAGGCTATGTAATTTTAGCCATGAACACAACATATGAACAGTAGTCAAAATTTTAGCTTATTTTATTAATTATTTAGCATGTTCTGAAGTTATTTTGCATACAAGATATTGACATGTTAACAATATATTATTTTATTTATAAAATAGCCAAAGTGATTTAGTTTGATGGCATTTACATACACACAACACGTGAAAAGCCGCGACTTGTTTACGCCCATTTTACTCATTTTGGAAACTGTACTATTTCTGATTCCTTGAGTTTGGCAGCTATGTGTAAAAGATGTATGAATGTACACAAAGAAAATAACAAACGTGGCTAAGCATGGGTAAGAGGAAAATGTTAGTGACCAAAACCAGAGAGGAGTTAATGTTAAATTATTAAATATCCAACAAAAACCTGTCATGGTTACACTACATAAGTGGCACAACATGAAAACTAGGCCTATATAAATGAACTGAAGTGCATAAACAAAATCATTAGTTAAAATTGAAAAGGAAAATAATCTTCTATATAAATTTAATAGTACAGTGTGAGAAAAAATTAAAAATTACCTATGTCACCACACTGAAAATTAGTAAAATTTTACCATTCTGGTGAGATGAGGTGAGCGTCTTAAGAGCCTATGAGGGTGGAAAGGTAAAGGGACGACAAACACTACATCCATGCCTGAGCTGAAATTTGAACCTAGGACCTCTCGCACTATAGACTGGTGCCAAACCAATTGCTACAGAGGCCAGTGTTTATTATGCTGGCACAAGTCCCCCCTCCTTTTCCCCCAATTGGTAAAGGTACTGTCCTGATTCTATGGCTGCAAGTAGTCAACATTAGGCCTGAAATTGCAAGATTCTTATAGAAGAAAAATTCTGATAGGGTAATTTTCTTCTTTACTTAATGCTTGTCACTGAATTAGGCCATTGCCAAAGCCACACACATCATTTACTGCTTAGTCTTAAGTGCAGATTATATCATGCACATGTACTAATTTCATCATTATAACCAATAGAGAGAAGTTAGTATTTTGCAAAATTTGCAGATGTGATGTAAATATATGATAAGCATAAAGTTCAAAAGTGGATTTTTTATATAGTTTTGATGTCAAAGTTAAAAGAGCAGAATTCTAATTACTTATATGACCTCTTGTAGAAAACAACGTTCCTATGTTAAAACCTACATAGTTGTTTTTTCTGGGATGAGCTGAAGCATAAAGTGGTAAGTACCGTCCTTTATGTATTTGCTTAAGTTGGCATTTCAACAGGAAGAAATATTGGAAACCTAATAGTACTGTAGCAAGTCAGGCTTTTGAGAGCGGGCTGGCCCCTCCCTTCCCTTCTGTGTTACCTACAGCCCAGGAGTCGAGACAATGGACTGCGCCCATACTTTTTCCCCTTATTTTCCCACCCCTGGCAGCACGGGCCACTTGCTCCTAGCTGCTGTCACAGTTGTTTTCAAGGGGTTATACATACCTGCGAGTAACGTCTTATAATACTGGTTTCTGTCCATCGACTAATTGATACTACACGCTATTGCCATTACGAATCTCGTAAATGTGGACTTATTTGTAACTCAAAACCGCTATTAAAATCACTCACAATTCAAAAATTCAAGTTTCATTCAGTTCTACTGCCACGAACGAAGACACACTTAACAGAAACAATAATGAATGTATGTTCTCGATGTGTGAAATAAAAAAAAAAGTTGTTTCTAGGCTGGCAAAGGTAAAACATAATTTACAGAATACCAATGGCTTCACATCATTTGGCAATGATATTCCTTGTCATTTGCAATACTTTTGAATGTGTTTACACACATGGACAATCGCATGCAAATGGTGCAACTTGGCGAAGCGGCGAAAACCTAGCTCTGATGCCACCTGTTGGTGGAATTTTGAACTGTCTGAAGCGCGGAGCAAGCGATAACGTACAAGATGACCTGAGGCCGGCGTTGGCGTCATATTCTTCTGGCGCCAATTAAGTCTGTGTGGAAATGTCAATAAGATCATAAATTAATATTTTGAAGTATGTTAAATACAGAGAGGTCGATTTCATCTGATGTTCTTTCAGTACTGTTGTATTCGAATAGGAAAATACACGGAACTACATGTGATGAATCACTACCAACCATACAAACAATAATGTAACTCTTGTTAATTGTGACTTGTATGCAGTAACTGTTTTTTTTTCTTTCTTTCTTTCAAAGTTTAAAATGTTAGTAGTCACTTTATCCTGATTGGCCCATACAATGTATGTGTAGCACAGTAACAAATACCGCCACTTTTTTTATACCTCATACCCAAACTACCATATACCCACTTAAAAACTTAATTTTAAATGGAACTAAACACATTTTTTGGCTTGTAATAAATTTCTAATATTCTACAAACATTATTTTTCACTATCTGATTGAGAGTAAAATGGTTACATTCATATTCTTTGATCCGATATCTTTGCATTACAAATTTGTTTCTCAAACTTACTATCTGTGTTTTTAAGCAATCTCTTTTGGAGCTATCAAACCAAATGAAATTCAAAACAAATGCATATTACACTATACAAAGCTTAAAAAGTGAACTTGCTTGCTGCTTTCGTGCTAGGAGTCGTGGTTCTTCTCAGAATCGGCTCTGGCAGTTACAAAAAAATCAGTTGCTTTGTAATGGTGATAGTAACAGTGCCGCCAACTGCTGCAAGTGAGAGAGCGGCGATCCTAGATAATAATGCGCTAGAGTAACAATATGTTCAAGGCGTATTTTTTCCTCCAATTTTAAAGTTGCCCTATTGTATTCCGGGTGGTTTGTCCTAAATACGTATTTAAAAGACTCTAAATTAAATGTAATTAAAGACAGCAACATTCTGTTTTTAACTAAACAAAATTACAATTGATATACACTGTTAAGCGTCCAAAATAAAAAAACTGTTGGGTCATTTCATGTGAAATCGCCCAATAAAAAGTTATTTGGTTGCATGACCATTTTGTAAAATTACGGAACTTGTCGCGTTCCTGCACGCATCAATACTTCAAGACCAGTTTTCATAAAAATTACTTTTCCATATTTTTTTTGTTCAGTCATTTTTGCAACTTAGTGCATGCCAGCTTATGCAAAAATTGACATTTAATTAGTTACAGCATAATGCCTATTTGAGCTAGAGCCTTGATTGCAAAACCATTGCATTACTAGTGAAATAAGCTCTAATTTTATTTATGAACATTTACCATACTTCATCCCCTTCTTACTAAAATTCTGCTTTGAATGTTAAGGTACTTTTGGTAAAAATAGTAATCTTTGAACAAAAAAATTTTGACGAAGGGGAATAATATCTAAACTGACGATCTTCATTGAATTTACTTTTTTTGAAAGGGAATGCTCACATTATTTGGAATTTTTCAGTTCCTCCCAAGATTTTATTATAAGCTGTTGAACATTGCATTTTGGTTGTTTATTAAATATGGAGGTATTATATCTCTGGTGGGAAAGCATAAAAAATTACAAAATTCTCTGCATACAATGCCATATAGGCAGTGGCGTCTCCTGAACAAATGTGGTGGGCATGCTGTCGGGGGCATTTTCAATTTATAAAGGAACACTAATGCCCTTAATAAAGTGGGGGGGGGGGGGTCTAGAGGTCCTTCTCCAGGAAAAATTTGGATTTCGAGGTGCAAAATGGTGCTATTTAAGGAGTTTTTGTATCTAAATTTTAAATATTCAGCTGGTAAAATTATTCATATTGTTTTGAGAAATGTTTGGAAAATACATTTCTTAAATAAAATGTTTTTCTGATTTATCAATTTTTATGATAATTTATAAAAATAGGAGTTTATTGGTTTTGTCTGCCTTTCCTAACAATTTCTTATTTATCTGGAAGTGTTCGCACGAAAAACTGTTTTTGTAGCAACTGTTTGACAGTCACATTTTCCTCCATTGTCAGTATGACAGAAACACTACCACAGTAGCATTTCTAAAAGCAAATGAATTAATATATATATAACATTTATTAAAAACTATCAGTGTTAAAAGTACTGTAATAAACATAAGTTTGCACAAATAATTAAATACAATATGTGCGTTACGGATGTTGTCCCATCTTGTAAAACACAATCGCCAACCTGCCTGCACTCCCGCAATAACTCTCCAGGCAGTAGACAGGCACAGCACAGCAAGCGACAGGGCAATCTTTAAGGCAACGGCACGCCTTGCCTCCTGTTACTAAAGCATCGATATTGGCCGCTGGTCTTCCCCCTCTTTTGTTATCGGTTGCACACGCAGCTTTCCTCCCTCACCCAGCACTATAATTCTGACAACCTGAGCGTGCAGCTAGCGGGCAGCATGCTATAGTCTTGTCTCTACCTTCTTTCTGTTTCCTATGCACTTGGCTTGGCTTTCACAAGTGACAATGCGACACACAGACGGGAGTCGGGCGACTGACGTGTTCGGCAGCAAAACAGAACGCACTACTACCGCCTTTTTTTTTTTAACTTACTGTGAAATATGTATTACAGTTTTATGTTTTTTTAAAGTAATGTTTGTCTAAGCAAGGCGTGTGCCGTACACCTAGCACATGTAGAATATACGCCCCTGCATATAGGAGAATGACATTTAGTTAAAATTACAAGTTTGATATTCTACTAATGAGGAAGTTACAGGACTTGCGATCACTAAAAATCAGTACCTTCAACTTGGCATATCAACTGTAGGTAGTGGCTGTGATTAGATAGTAAATGTTTCTCTAACTACATTAGTTGTGAAATAGTGGGAGATAATCTTTCTGAAGTTTTGTAACTGCGTCCTGTAGCTCTTGTGAGCTCCGAAGGTGTTAGTTTTATTAAAATCTTGGAGACTGGCATCCAGACAGTATCACTTGCTGATAATTTAAAAGATGTTCGTGGCCCTGCAGGATGGAAGAACTTTATCAACTTATCATTGTTTTCACAGTTTACTTCTTTTACAACTCCCAGCTACCATTGTGCATTATAAACACATACAATGAAGTCATTATTTCCTATTGTTAGAATGCTATGTAAGTTTGCTTCAGTCACTGCATGATTTTAAAAATCAACTGAATTTGACATTTTCTAGATCTGAGCTAGTTTTCATCAAGAGGAACCACCATATGCTTTTCTCCTGTATGAGCCAAAACTTTGCACTCCAAACCTTTCTTTTAGAGCTCTTATTGAGGTCGCAGTGGCCAAGGGGTCATACTTCTCGCCCGCCCCCCCCCCCACCTAGGCGATCCAGGTTTGATTCCCGGCAGGTCATACCCCGAATTTTCATTCGCATGTGGAATCTTGATGATGCCGTTGGTCGGTGGGTTTTCTCGGGGATCTCCCGTTTCCCCTACCCCTTCATTCCGGCACTGCTCCATGCTCACTTCGTATCCTCTCATCAACGCTAAAGACCTCGATGTTAAGCGCTGACCAAACTCTCACTCACTTTTTAACTCTTATTCATTGTATGCACTTCTTGTTCAGAAACAAAAATATATGAAATGCCAGGGATCTCTTCAGAACAGAACTCGTGTAACTCCTTTGGTGACATAATGTGATTCCTGAAAGCTCCCTGAAGGCTTGCTTCGTGCTTTGTTGCCCCACTAATGCCATCACATGCATTTTTCCTGTGTGCAGAAACGAAAAAGTTCCATTCCACTTGAAGATGAAAATCCTTGAAAAGATTACCAACATTGATAAAATTCTTTTCGTTCTTATACTGACTTGCTGCACAATCGCTGAAATATATTACTTTTTGTACTGATGGTTCATAAACTTTGATATCACTAATTAGATGTTTTTAAAAAGTATGGAATACAACTATATTGTGCACTAAATTATCACTTATTGCACACAATCTTCAGCATTTCAATTTCCTCTAACTTGTAATAGTACACATGGATGTAATGTAGCCTGCTGATTCACAAAATGGAAGCTCTGAATTTCATCTTGAACAATTATAGTTCTGATAAATCGCCCAACGTTATACATTGTGTTTCCTCCAGGTTTTCCTTTATTGTTTTAAAATATTGTAACTGTGCTTTAGCAACATAATGGTGACTTTTCAAAGCAGATTATTTTCCAACAAAGGACTTTAGACTCACTGCTACTTTGAACTATTGAGGTCATGTTGGCCCTGTCATTTGTAACCTTTTTGTAGACAATTTGATGTAGCATCTCTTGTCTTTACTGCATAACATTGTGAATAGATGGAAATTCAAAAGAAAACTGTCAGTTCATATATTGTTTCCCTTACTTAACATTTTTTTGTTCAGAGATTAAAATTTTCACCAAAATTACCTTAACATTCAAAGCAGAATTTTAGGAATAAGGCGATGGAGTAAGGTAAATGTTGACAAGTAAAATTAAAGTTTATTTCATTAGTAACGCTATGGTTTTTGATGCAAGTCTCTAGCTCAAATTGGTATTATACAGTAACTGGTTAAGTAAGTGTAAATTTTTGCGTAAACTAATGTGCACTAAGTTGCATAAGTGGCTGGTACAAAAAAAATGGCAAAGTAATTTTTATAAAAATTAATTTTGAAGTACCAATATGTACAGGAATATATGTGAAACATTTCGTAATTTAAAAAAATTATCCTGCAACAACTATTGGGTCATTTCTTATGGAATGTCCCAACTACAAAACAGTGTGCCCTTTTATGCAATGTTACAAGAGGTTTATTTTCAGTGGCCAGTATGATTAAATGCCTAGTCTATGGAATGTATTTGTTACTTCTTGATGTTATCAAGTAAATAATTTTTAATTAGTAATCATTTCCAAACCATCAATTCATGGTGGGTGTAATTTATTCTTTTTTTTTTTTTTTTTTTTTTTCAATTATATGATGTAAAGATTACCAACCTGTCGACCAAGTTTTATTGAGGTCAAATTGTACTGTCTGCATTAAATTCTCGAAACCTATTCTGGTTGTTACTTAACTCTGTGTTTCTTCCATTGCAAGGCGTAGAGTTTACTTTCAAAATAATAAGCTTCCAATAATTACTGAAGTTAATTTGGGGTAGTATTTTTTATTTTTGGGTATATCATGCAATAATATAAAAAAGAAACAAAGTTCTACTAATAAGAGCATCAAACTTGGCGTGACATAGGGGCAACTATTTATTGTACTCTTAGCTACCTCAAGGAAACAGTTAGGGAAATTGGTAAGTGCTGAAAACATTGGGAAATATACAACCTGGAAAAATGCAAGCTGTAAACCTCGTCTGTAGTTTACTTTCTTTTCGTATTAAGGGCAATGGAGCGACGGATTTTTTTTAAATTTTCGATTGTTGTTGCGTGGCACAAGTATCCGAGAACAATTTCAAGTAGACTAAAGATGAAAAAATATTTGTTTAGAATTTTTTTAATGAAGTTATGACCACTTTTTTGGAGTATTCTACATTCATGTAAATATCAGAAACTACAAAAAATTGGGCGAGATGACTTCGTACAATATCTCGTTAGATATGATACTTCAGCTTTAAACCATTTTCGAAAGTAATAAATATATTCATTAAAATTGCAGTTTAACTTTCTAGTGTAAAGTTTTCTTTTTATAGCGGATATTTCATCTGCTGATTTTTGCTGTAAAGATGTTTTATTTCTGGAATAACAGCTTGTTATTCTCTTGTCTGGACTTTTAAGTTTATGTTAAGCACTGGTTCACTTCTCTTAAACTGAAAACGCGAGTCCTGCAATGGCAGTTATAGTGTGGTGTGTCGCGCGTCAGTATATAACCCGATATGCGCTGTACTGATATGCTATCTATTGGCAGCCGCGTGAACTCATTGCACCACGCCGAAATTACAGGACATAACAGACGGGAGAACGAATGATGTGAACAAAAGGAAGACGGCATTCCTTTCTGCGTATACAGTAGCTACCTTGGAGTTGACGTCAAGGTTAGGAGAAAGGGGGGGGTTTCCTCGGTAACGTGAGCGCTGTGTAGATAGCCGGCGGCCGGCCGAGGGTGGATGGATGATGCCACTAGCAGTCTTGCAGCTGCCGCGCGTTCGTTACCTATCTGTTCGCCACGCTGTACCACAGCAGCCAGTTACACGCATTTAAAATAACTCATAGACCAAACACATTTTTAAATCTAATAGACAGTGGATTACAAGCGCAATTACATTATTACGACTATTTTCATATTAACTCGGTATAAATACTGACAGAATTATTATAATTAATCCGGCGGCCCCCCTTCCCCCACGTACCAATCTTAATAAAGTAAGTTAACACGTGAAAAACAAAGATTTCAAACATGAGATCAGGGGCGTATCCAGAAAAAAGGGGGGAGTGTTACAGGAGTTATGACCCCTTTCTCCAAACCCAAGGTCAAAATTTGAATTATGTACCGGAGACAATAACAAAACATATAAATTGAAATCACGCTATTGCAACAGTAAGTGTATATTTAATATTTTTAAGTATGTAAAATGCTTAAATAACACTATTTTGCTCCTTGAAAACCCAGTTTTTTTCCCGGAGGAGGACTCCCAAATTCTCCAACATTAATTTTTAGGAACGGTGACCTCCTCCAAAACAAGAGTGAGATCCGCCCCTGCATAAGTTACGCACAAAAATTATGTACATAAAAACCATTTTACGTCTATTGACGAAGCAAGAAGCGCGTGTTGTCATGAGATTACGTCTATGACAGTATGGCCATTGTTGTCCGCATAGGAAAATAGATGAGTAAACGCGCGCGTCTTGACTGAGTGACAGGATGGAGGCAAGGTCGAGGCGGTGGTGGGGCAGCGGTGGCCGAGGGGTCAGACCCCTCACCTTCCACCAAGGCGATACGGGTTTGATTCCCGGCGGGGCCGGTCCCCGGATTTTCGCATGTGGGAATCGTGCCAGACGATGCCGCTGGTCGGCGGGTTTTCTCGGGGATCTCCAGTTTCCCCCGTCCATTCATTCCGGTGCTGCTCCATACCCAGATGATATCACCCCCACCAGCGCTGGAGACGATGTTAAGCGCTGACCAAAACCTCTTCACTCACTCGAGGCGGTGGACTGAGAGACGTCACTTCGCTGCCTGCGCTAAAAGAAGATAAATGCATTTGTACATCGCAGCATTGTGGACGTGTAGGCCCTACGTGAAGTTTACTGATGTTTAAAAATTCAATTGTAATACATTTCATACATTTATTTGCATCGTTGCAACAATGTGTTGATTTAAAACCGAACATGGAAAACTAAATCAGTAAAAAACGTCATTCTAATAAGAAAATTAATGTCAACATTAATAATGATAAGTATGTCACATTGTTACAAACTGATTTTATTTTGTATAAGTCGTTATTATATGCGGGGTTTATAAGTTATTAGTTTGGGGTTTTTCGCTCAGATGGTACCTACACTGTGGGTTTATTTAGATGTTATTTAGGGTTAATGACTTTAAGAGAGTTGTGGTTAAACGAGCATTTACTATACTACAATGGCAGATACTCTTGAATAAAAATATGTTACAATGTGATCTATTTATTTAGGAGGGGAGCGCAATATTACTGATTATTAAGTCATTATTTTAAGTTGAGAGTTGCTGCCACATAACTAGATCTGACAACCTTACCGAAAGCTGGATTGATGAGGAGACGGCATCGACGAACGAGCACGCACCCGCCGGAGCTCGATCCCGAGTCCCCGGCGGAGAACTGCACTGCTGTTGATCTGATGAGTGCTGGTGGACGACCGCTCGACGACAGACAGACCCCCTTTGCTTGGTAACAGCGCCATATATTGGCGTGCTTGTACTCAATATTGTGCAACCACGAGGGGGGGAGGTGAGTTTCTGTCTTCCGTGGTTTCCCAACGCTGACCTGATTGCGGCTCGGACGTCTTGCTGTCCGGCTTGCCAGGCAATATTGCAACAACATGCATAGTGTAACAAGTTATTTTATAAATTAGTAAAATTATGTGTATCTCTACTCTATGTAGTTCCTCAGGTGTGTCCGCTAACAATAATTTAGTCAGAATGTAACGAAGATATATTGTTACTAGTTTGAGACATAAACTTCATATGTGGGCAATTCCCATGAGTTCTTTTGGGATAGAGGTCTTATAATTATAAATAAAAGAGTTAAATTAAGTACTGGATTTAATAGCCCACAAAGCTACGAAATACACAAAACGGTAATCATCTATAACTCTCACATCACAATTAGTTATGCACACAATTACCACCGTGTCACAGACATGTTAATTAACTTTGACAATTAAAGGACAAAAAATGTCTACCATCAATTAATTAAACAGTGCAAATCTCAATAAAATTCAGTCATATATACAATCAACAGACTTTCAAGTAGTGACAGTATACAACCTTAATTTTCCGCCGTGGTGATGAATCGTTGTGTGCTGCGCAGCACCCTGAGTGCAACGCTGTCTTCACTCTTGAGGTCTTCGGTTCGACTCCCGTCGCGTACCTCCTTCGCCCGTCAGCCCGCCGCAGCAGTCCTCTTGGTTCGTCCAACACTGCTCCGAAGGTAGCCGCCTGCCGCCTCACAGTAGACTCTGACGTCACCAAGATGTCTTCACCAGTCTATCTCCACAACCATAGCATCTTCCTCTAGCATGACCAATAGCGAACTCTCCTCCAATGTGCCGATTCTGCAGTTTTATACTCCTCAAAACAGTCACATTACAGGGTTCTAAAAGTAGATATTTCATCATGTTTCTGACGAGATTCGAGTCACGTAGGCCGCTTCGCAGGGCAAAAACGCAGTTGGGACAGGTATCTATGACGTAGTTTCGGCGGGATTCCCACTATGAGACACTCGGGCTTTTGAGTCATGAACCAGCCCTCAAGGTGTTTCGACACAGGCCCCCTCCAGCCCGCCCTCAGAAACACAGCATGCAACAATATTATACAAAAATTTCATATCATGCAGCAACATTCTAACGTGGTTTTTGTTTGTAGGATTCTTGTTGCTCCTAATTAGTGTTAAAACGTGTGATCAGATAGTAGAGAAAATATTTGATACAAAAAATACAATGTTTTACCTATACGTGACAAAATATAAAAGCCCATCGTCCAGGTAGCAGTCGAGACCATTGGTGTGTTTTTTCCTCTGAGGTTCATTAATTGTATTTTCAAATTAACTACTCTAGCATATAGTTAGAAATCTGGGGAACTGAACAGTAAAAAGTAGAATAAGACTACTATAAATTGCAGTACATTATTTTTGGTTCAACTATTTTTGTGGCTCTGCAAATATTTAAAAAAAAAAAAAGTACGGGGAGGTATTCTTTATGAACGAAACATTGTATATGTTTGGAACTGATTTCTACACAATGAAAAAATCATGGCTTATAGCCTAAATTAGTGAAGTGCTTATACACATTTTGAGGATAACGTCTTTGAAGTATAATTTGCTGTTTACAAATAAATTAACAAAAATGCTGAAATATTAATTAATAAGCGGTATGAACCAAATTAGTTCCCACGTTTAAAAATGTTCATCACTTTAGCTACCTCCGTGCATATGTTCAGTGTTGCCAATCCAAATTCCACAGATACAACTAAATTCCATACAATTTGGCAGAGAAACTACTGCAATGACTTACCTTATCGCCCCATCCTTAAGTTTATCCATCTTTTTTGGGGGTCCGCGGTGTTCGAGTGGTCAGACCACTTGACTCCTACCAAGGCGATACGGGTTTGATCCTCGGTGGGATCGGTCACCAATTTTTCGCACAGGGAAAAACGTGACGGGAGTTTCCCCTGCATTTCTCATTAATCACTTCTCTATTGCAGGATTTCATTTCATCCTTCAGGATATGCAGGTGCCTATGGACGGCCAATCAGATGTTTGCACTCGGATTACGGTACCCTGTCCTCGAGCACCTTTCCCAATTAAAAACAAAACAAACAACTTTACCTTTATTAAGCTCTTCCGTAACAAACCAAACCTCTTTTCTGAACACCCGATGGCCATCTCTTTCAGCCGCGAACATAAGCATAAAACAAAACAGATGGTCTTCGAACTATGTAACCATTTTACACACATTCAATGATCCTAAAATTTTCGCTGTCAGTGTTTTAGTGCCCTCCTCTCCTCCTTCCTCCAGTGCACAGGCCTTTTCCTTACGCGCCGTTCTCACCTATGTACGATGAGTTCAACAGAATAAATTTTTGGAATATATTGTTCCTGAGATTTTGATTTCAAGCATCCACTTTCACGTTCTGATATAATTTTTGAATTATTTTATATTTAACACTACATTCATAAATTATAAATAAGAAATATATTTTTCAACAGCACGTCCCCCACATATCTCACACAGCTATTCATTCCATGCAAAATTTACAAACCATTTTCAAATTCTATACATTTTGTGGAATACCACACACTTTGGCAACGCTGTATGCAAGCGCCACTTAGAACTGCGTTCTTTGACCCATGGGAAAAACGTATTTTTTATCCACACGTAAAAAAATTTGTTAGTGGGCACAAAATATTTTGTTGTTGAATAATTATTTTTATAGCGACAACAAAAAAAAACACATCACATCCTTTTTACTATGAAATACAGGGACAGTTAAACACAGCATAACGAAATACATGCATACTTGTTATTCATTGTGACTTAGGCACTAAACTTAAAATAGTGAAATGAGACGAAAACTTTTAGGAAGCAAATATGGTACCCAAATTACATAGGTTTAGTTATGAATGTTCTCTGCCAGAAATTGCCGATTCCTGGCATGCTCGAGGACTGCATTGTAGAAACCCTACATACATAAAAAGTGCACAGGTTGAACAGAAAAGTAAAGAGGACAAGAATAACAGTAGTAAATAGCATTCCGTAAACTCAACTTTGTTTGATTTTTGCTGAAATGTCTGACTAGTATGTTCAAGAAAGGAAAACACATTGATTCCAAAGACTTGATATGCGGGAAATATGCCTTTGTGACATGAAAATCCCAAATTGTGCATCGGAATATGCCGAAGTAAAACTTATTTGTCTTTCTCCAAATTCAAATTGTGTTGTGATTAAACATATAAAACAATACCCTTAGGTTAGTGAGATTATATGAGATTATTTGTTTACTTTGTAGTGTCAAACTTA
>PNEQ01087442.1:0-33431 GCA_003012365.1 Medauroidea extradentata | reverse complement strand
ACATGCAAGAAAATATTCAAAATTCCAACAGGTGCTTCATAAAGTAATTAAAAAAATATACGATTTTAGGATCTGATAAGTTTTATAAAACCAACTGAATTTTTTTGGGATTTTGTGATTCTTTTAGGTACCACTACAACCCTACAGAATCATCTGAAACAACATCCTAAGCAATTACAAATAATAATTCCACAAAAATAATTTTTTTTAAATCACTACAAAACTCTCATTTTTTACTCAATTTATAATTAGTTTTCAAGGTAAGTTCCTAACAGTGTAAATTATTTTGCATTGTATATTTGTTAAAAAATTCAATTTACTCGATATTCGATTCGATATTCGATTCGAATTCGTGAATATTTCAACATATTCGCTTCGAATTCGCTTCGAAATGAAATTTTCATATTCGCCCACCCCTACAGAACTGCACTGAAAAATGTGTAGTTTTTTTATTGGATAAGGAGGGTTTTATCATTGTACCCAACACTGTATAACTCTTAACACATTACATCAATAGTAATATGCTACAGATAAAATATTTTTTGGTTCCATCCTTTTCATACAATCACGAGTGACTATATGAATATTGTCACTACGTAACCAAAGTAAAATATATTGATACAAAACGTAAGAAATTATTTAAATTAATTGTAAATATTTTGAGCTACAGAATGCAACCTTTATGATTTTCATAATAAAAAAGTGTTTGTATTAAAAATATTCTTGAATGAACGTTCATATTTGCATTTCTTTCGGTACCGGTATTAAAAAAAATACTAATTTGTAAGTGAAATAAAATAGGTGTCATCCTGTATCTTAATACATATACTTTCAATCGAAATATTTACATTCGTATTGTTTGATAAGAGTTTTCTCCGTTGAAATAGCGAAAATAGTCAAGTCACTACGTCTAGGTGCTTAAATAAAATATGGAACCGAAAAATATTATATTCGTAGGAAATTGAATGAAATGTCTATGATTACGAATTTTTTGGTACAGAGTGCCATAAATATCCTCGGAACTGTTTGTAAACTTAATAGCGCATTTAAGTGGTCGCCTATAGGTGGGACGTATTTTGTGCGTCCGAGGCACAAAAGTGCATTATGCATAATGCTAGGCAATAGGCGCAAGCTTCACTACTGAAGTGCAGTTACTTGCTGACAGCTACTCTCCACGAGACATTCAGTAACAAAACCGCCATTCCATAGTGTAATACCAAAAAAAATAAAGAAGTGATGTGCATGCTAATACAATTTTTAATTTTCTGCACTAAGATTACTGTACATAAATAAAGCCAGCGAAATAAACTGTTATCGTAATTTCCAGCTGCTCTGTACAGAATGTTCGGTAATGAATGGTCGTAAATCACATGGCTGGTAGACAAGGTGAAATGAAACATTATTTGTTGCAGAACATCTGTCCGGAAATATCATCCTGCAAAGGTTCAGGGACAAACGCAAGTGGGCAAATTTGAATAGCGCGCGCTCCGAGGCGCCAGTCCAGTGGCTGAGAGGTTGCGTCATTGCACTGCAGTCAAGTATCAGGTGATGATGAAGGGAGGAGGGGGGGCACACACATGTGCCTACACACACACACACACACACACACAACCTACAAGCCACTGTACGGCACAGTTGATGTTTGCTTGTAGTTCGTTGATGTGTTTTGTTTTGTATGATTAATGCAGAGTTGACGGTTGGCAGTTAAACGTGCGCGATAGTGCTATAACGTATTTTGCGAACATTAAGGCCCGGTGCACACATCCGTGTTTTAACGCACGGCGTCGCACCGATGTCGCTGCGGCGCCGTTGAGGTGGAATGCACACATGTCCGTAAAATAACCGCAGTAGGCATGCAGCTGCTGAACATGGAGGTCTACCGAAAGAAACGTGTGATATTTGCGTTTTCGTGTATAAAAAGTACATAAGGAAACATAATAGGCGTTACTGGACACATCCATATACAGAATTAAGACTATCGAGAGGTATATTTCATACATCTTTCGCGGATTTACGAGAACATCCAGACAAGTTTTACAACTACTACCGTATGAGTGTGAGATCCTTTGACGAGCTCGCTGGCAAGATAAGTGACGAGATTAGCTCCAAAAACACATGGCTGAGACCCTCCATACCTCCTCTAGAAATGCTCGCTGTGACATTACGGTAAGTGAAATCTATAATTATGGTTTTTACATATGCATAATTTATGTAGGCTGGGTACGTAAAGAAGGCTCATCGATCGCAAAACATAAATGTTGACAATGTTATTTAATACAACATGTTACATACACAAAAAGCAATATGGAAACAAATGCACATAATATTTGTTTATTTCTGTATAAATATGTCGAGTGTCTCATCTGCATTGTACACCCGGTTGTCCGATGGTGAGGGTGATGTTGTAGATGTTGTCGATGACGACGTAGGTGTTGGAGGTGGATCACGCGTTGAGTACGTTTGTTGAATCACATTTTGTTGAGGATGTGCATGTGTGGGAATGCTACAGAATTGTGCCTGAGAGTAGTAGGGAGGAAAGTGAGGTGTTGGATTAGGAGGCCGGAATATACTTGGAGGCGTGTCATGTCCCACCTGTGATGGATAATTTGAGGAGTACCCCATGTGCGGGTGGGACGACGACCTGATCCGTTTGATGAGGTTGAGAATCTCTCCGCGGAAATTTAGTTTCTGGTCCTCTGTAAAATTAACTATAGAGGGAAGGATACTCTCAAAAAACGCTCGATCGGGGTTGGGATCTGGAACGGCTGCTTAAGATGAAGGTAATGGAGTGTTGATGAAATCAATCAAAGATGACTCCAAATCACGTTTACGTTTCTTTGATGCGGTCTGGTCGTAGCGAGGAGGTTGAACAGAATCTTCAGGTAGGCCAGGTATAGTTGGAGTATGATGACTAGAGTGTTCATCCTCTTGTTCGACATGTTCTTCAGCGTTGGCTAAGCTCGACTGGGTGTCTGTGCTGGCACCAGCAGTTGCTAGAAATGACAACTGCCGAGCATAGATATATCGCCTTCCATGGTCTGCAGCCTGTCCAGACGCCGTTTTCTTTAAGGTTTTCATGTATGCATCCTTAATATTCCTCCATTTTTTGATGAATTTATTGCCTGAAAATAAATATCATGCACTGTAAATATATTTGAAGTAACATTCGCGTACATATAATAGAAGCAAACTACACACACAGTAAGGTAAGTTAACCTTACGAAATGTTATAAAATGTCATTCACTTGTAAGGTTACATTTCTAAACAATTGTGGAAAAGTACTTAACAAACGCATTGAACATTTCCTCCAAATGCTGTTACTTGTTTCCATTACAATTTCATTAATATTGTCTTGTTGCTGTCAAGTAAATGTTCTGATAATGTAGACAATGTGGGTATAATGAAGTTATAATTCCGTACGACGTTGAACTGATAGAGAACGATCACGTTACACTTAATGACAAGTGCCTTACATTACACAAACAGTACCTATCTTAACTTGCACAAATACGGAACACATATATTATTGGTCGGGCAAAATATCCTTCGATGATGAAGGATCCAATATGTTCTGTTGTCCCATTAATTTTTGCGTCTCTTATGTTGCAGGTACCTGGGTAGTGGATGCGATCAGAGAGATTTACATCTGACATACAGAACTGGCCATACTACAATTGGAAAAATTGTATAAAGAGTATGCAGTGCTATTTGGGACAGTTTACATGAAGAAGCCTTTCCACAATTGACTGGAGAGCGTTGGAAAGACATTGCAGAAGGTTTTAAAAAAATTTGTCAGTATCCTAATTGCTTAGGGGCCGTAGATGGAAAGCATGTGCGAATTCGAAAAACCAGGATGAGTGGCTCACTGTTCCATAATTATAAGGCATTTTTTTCAACTGTCCTGTTGGCTATTGCAGATGTATATTACAGGTTCGTATTCATTGATGATGGATAGTTTGGTAGAGAATCGGACAGCACTGTATTTCAAAGATCCTCTTTTGGTAGGAAGCTGATAAACAATGACCTGGATATTCCAGCAGGCAAACCACTCCCAGGTACAGCAGGTAGAAATATGCCATACACATTTGTTGGCGATTAGGTCCTTTTCTCTTTCACCACATATTATGAGGCCTTATAGTGGTAAAGTTTTGTCACATACAAAACGCATATTCAATTACAAGTTGTCACGTGCTCGGAGGAATGTAGAAAGTGCGTTTGGCATTCTTTCAAATAAATTTAAATGTTTTCACAAACCTATCAATGCTAATCTAGATCTAACCATACTTATGGTAAAGACATGCTGTGCATTTCATAATTGTTTACGGGATAGAGATGGGGTTAACACTGTGGATGCATTAACTGTTGACGGATTTATCGATATAGCACACAACACGTCAGGACCCAACAGACCACCACTTGGTTCAGTTCAAGCAAGAAACATGTTAGCCGATTATTTTGTTTCTGATGTGGGCAGTGTCGCCTGGCAAACACGTTATATATAAGAACGTACATATGATGTTTGTATAGCATTATAAAGACTCTCGAGTGCGCACATAAGTATCCCCTATAGGCACAT
This sequence comes from Medauroidea extradentata, assembly GCA_003012365.1. NCBI lineage: Eukaryota > Metazoa > Arthropoda > Insecta > Phasmatodea > Phasmatidae > Medauroidea > Medauroidea extradentata. The sequence goes on along the minus strand of PNEQ01087442.1, from coordinate 28,854 downwards.
ACTTGCAATCTATGTAAGTTACAATTTTATACTGTTTATATTAATGTTTTGGCAAATAATAATCATAATTTGTATTATGTTACACCTAATGATTGTCATTTGTTTTTAACATTTACTTTAGCAGCAGCCTAAACAATAATAAATTGTAATATTTAACTCACATCTCATATTCGTATTTTACTAACATATTTCATTCTTCTGTTGGTCTTCCTTCTCTTCAAATCCTTCGCAAAAATTGCAGCAAACATTACTCCATGCTCCTCGTTTCTTGATTCGGTCATGGTAGTTTTCCGAACGAATATTCCATATCTCAGGATACTTTTGTATTTCGCCTATGAACAATTCAGTGTCAAAATGGTCAACATACGCCATCATAACCGCATGTAGGAATCGACGCACGTGTGCACTGTGTGATAACCAACAAGGTACTAGGAAACCGGAGTTGCGGGAACGGCGTCGCTGCGTCGCCGGGGGGAACTGCGGTGTAAACTGCTCGCAGCTTTGACGGGCGACACCGCTACGTCGCCGGACCTGTGTGTGCACTACTCCATTTGATAGTGGGTATCTCATGACGTAACTGCGGTGCCGCTGCGGCGTCGTCCGTTAAAAATACGGATGTGTGCACCGGGCCTAACAGCATGCCACAATGGACACTCGTAGACATGACTGATATGCACTTAGTGTATGCAGAGGCGAGAGGAAATGCAGCAGAAGCAATCCGCATTTACTAAGAGCGCTATCCTAACAGACGTGCACCAGACAGAAGGACGTTCATAAGTATTGACCAGAGGCTGCGTAAGTCTGGGAGTCTGGTTCCACGAATGGTTGACGTCGGTGTCAGGTGAACTGTCAGAATCCTATGTTTCGAGGAACATGTCCTGGAGCACGTGGTCCAACACACATCAACCAACACTCTGACCATAGCGCACAACATGGGTGTTAGTCATAACACTGTGCGGCAGGTTATACACGAACAGTTACTGCAGCCTTACCATCGTCATCCAGTGCAGGCGTTCGATCCAGCAGACTTCCTAAAACAGGTTGCGTTTTATCAGTGGTTTATCGCACAACAAACTGAAAACCTTCCCTTCAGTGAAACAGTGTTGTCGTGCAACGAGGCAATGTTTACACGTGATAGTATGTTTAACAGCAGAAACAACCACATGTGGAGTGAGGAGAATCCGCACACAACGCACATCGCAGCACACCAGTGACAGTTTCAAGTAAATGTGTGGCCTAGGATTGTTCACAACAGTTTCATTGGGCCACATGTCCTACCTCAGCGACTCAACGGTAACGCGTACCTTAATTTTCTGCAATATATCCTCCAGGATATGCTAGATGATGTGCCACTAGCCGTCATGTTCGTCTGGTTTCTACATGACGATGCCACAGTTCACTGCACACAGGTTGTGAGACAACATCTGAACATCTTCCCTGGACGGTGGGTTGGACGTGATGGTCCGGTCGCCTGGTCCTCTTGTTCGCCGGACATAAACACTCTCGGTTATTATCTGTGGGATCACATTAGAGCCAAGTCTACGTGACACCGGTTGAGACATAGTTAGACTTACAACAAAGTATTACGGCGGCTTGCGAGCAGTTGAGGCACCACAAATGTTTCATATAGTACGAGACAACAAGGATTGCATTGTGTTAAGGACGGGGGGCGGGATTTCGAACTTCTGTTGTAAAGATGTGCCTTGTTTGACACACTTACTCTGCACATACGTCGAAAAACCCGCCCATCGCATTTGTTCTGTTATTATGTTTTTAAAATAGACGGCTATCGTTCACCCTCTCAGCCACTGGACTAGCGCCTCGGAGCGCGACCTGTTCATATGCACACTTGTGTTTGTCCCTACTCAGTTGCAGTGTGCTGTTTCCGGACATATGTTCTCCGACAAATAATGTTTCTTTTCACTTTGTTTACCAGCCATGGGATTTACGACAATTCATTCCCGAACATACCGTATACATTTTAAAGAATAGTGGACTACCTAACATCGATTCACACACTTGTGATGTTCTCCGTATAATATTTTTATTACTATGATTTTTCTATAATGTCAGCTGGTGTAAGAGATGGTGTTACTCAGCCGTCAATTTTTATCTCAGTTCTCCCTCAAACATTCTTTATTTTTCTCTCAAAACCGGTAAAAAATTTCCTGAATTTCCCTCAACATATTTATTTTTTTGCCCCGTCTATATATAATCTTTGATTCATCTTACTCAATGTGATAAAAACCATTCCTGTCATTTGGAAGCAAGTCAGGTGCATCTTTTCTTCCGTCAGTAACTCAATGTGTGCACTGATATGCCATTTTTAAATTATTAAACATTTTTACTTACTTCATGTTTGAATTAACATTACTTTTATTATTTAATAATACACATATATTAATTTGTATTAATTTTACATTAAACATTTTCCTATGTTGTAACATTTGTGGTTTTTAATGAACTAGCCCATAATTTAGAATTCCGTACGTGAACTATATTTGCCGTTTTGTAGTGGCGATGAGAGTTATGAAGGCTGGTGCGCTGCCTCTCATCTGATTGGCTCAGGTGAACCACCCCACAACCACCAAGAACCCAGTAAGAATGAACTCTATGTGTGGAAATTTTACAGTAGTCTGCACACTTGCGAAATAAATTTCCTTAAATACATCAATTTCCACAGTAAAGTGGGCACTAAAGAATGTATGTTGTTTTAACAAACGACAATACATATATATTGCGAATATTTGCAAGTTGTTTCCTAGAAGTTGTGTTATAACTTACTGATGATACACACCACAGCATAAATGGAAATCTTGAAACACTAAATTATTCGAGTTTTAATGTTTTAAGAATATCAAAGAATTTATGTCACCGAATGGTTTGATTGTTGTTTTTTATGTAGCTTCACAAGTTACAAAGCCATTATGTTGTAGGAAAATACTTTAGTAGCAGAATTTGATGACTTTAAGGTGCGATCACACCACGAACACTTGTTTGAATGGAAATAATAAATATTAAGAGAAAAACGTGCAGAATTTTTTTTTCGTAAATCATTGAAACCTTGAAACGACTTACATGACTTAATGATTTACCAAATATGAAGGCTGCAAAATCTGTAGTTTTTTCATTACTACTTACCATACCTCAGCTGCTATGCGCCTTACATATTTCGAGCACTCTTCAATTTTAACGCACAGTAGAATTTCTCTTTTCGTTCAACATGGTGTTCGGAAATAAACACTATTCTTTGAAGTTAGGAAAAATAGGAAGAAACTTTGGCTCGCAGAAAAAAATGTGTAGCAGAATGGCATGTAGAGGTTTACATACATTGATTATTACATAATAATTGAAAGTGTCGTGATCGTTGAACTAGGAAAATAACGTTAACTACAGTATGAGGTAAAATTTGCTCGAGTGTAGTTATTTTATGTGGTAGTTAATCAGCCATCGAAGATTAAGCCTATTAGATGTAAATATTTACATTTATTTCAGAGTCCAGCAACTTTCACTAGCATATAATTACTCACTGCCTATAGCATTGCGATGAAGTTTTCCTAAAATTTCTCTGGTGTGCTAATCCTTAAGTTTTATGTATATGTGTGAATTTGAATTTTCTTTATAAGTATACATTTTACATATTTTTATAAGTATATACCAGACCTACACTTATATAGTTATACAAACTGATCAAAAGTCTTATGTCAGCAATGTATACGAACAATTATTACTTATAAATGATTTTAAGGTACCTATTGTGCCGTATCAAATACGACACGACTTAAATAATATGCATTAGAAATTTTTTTTATTTATGTTGCCTAAATTCAGGCTAATTAATTTTTTTGCATTGTTATTAACTTGTTTAATATTATTATTAACAATAATAGGTGTTATTCAGTAATTTCAATTTATTAATGATATTTCGGAAAGTTCACTTTCAATTACAGCTATTATTACTTGCTTCATTACTTAGAGCCGACCCTAGTAGCGCTAAAGTATTTTATCTTAGGACAGTAGCTGCTGAGCTTTACATTCCTCTGTCAGTTGTTCTGTCGTACCTCCTTCTTCGTGCCACGTGCTGCTGCCGTTGCAGTGCGTAATTTCTGTGTTTCACCGCATGATTTCCATGCAGTTTAGCGATTCTGTTCACGTGATTGTCGCATGCTACTGTGCTTCAATGCGCACTTTGCCGATGTTCGTACTGTTGCTCTTTTGTTCAGTGTTTCTGCAGCTTCTTCTGTTGTATTTCTGAACACTTCCTTGCCGTCAACCACCACGCTGTCGAGACGAGTGTGTTTGGTGTTCCTACCTTTTTGGTAGATCTTGGCACTTAAGTTTCCATTATTTATCATTCTACATAATGTAGGTAATCGATATGTTGTATGGTAGAAAAACTGTAGTGCTGCATATTTTTTATAAAATCTTCGTTGTGGTTGTTTCATCTGTAATTTCGTAAAGTGTTTTTCATCACCCTCGTTTGGTGAGTAATTTTCCTTCTAGAGATTTGATGTTCTATTTCAGTTACATCTTCCATAATTTTGTTTTGGTAATTTCTGTGTAGTGAGGGTTCATGTCTTGGCGTATTCGCCTGATGGCCTGTTCTCGATCCTGCCGATCCTCTTACTGGTCTATCCACGTCTTGGAATATTCACGAGCTAACGTATAGTCTCAACTACAGATGTCCAGACATTTTGGCCTATTTTGGGGCCTTTTCATCGCCTTTACGTCTTCTTTGTTTCGCCACTATAACTGGGAAATATAAAGTCATCCCAGCGGGTTGTACTCTCCTACTGCGGGACTTTCAACAGGTAAGCCGCAACTAAATTTATATTTTTAAGTCTATAATTAAACTGCTGTCACACTTACTTTTTCTAAATGTAATATTTGGAATGTTTTTAATAATAAATTATATTTTTATAAAAATTTAAAATTTTATAAGGCCTAGCGGATGCATCCAATTTACTTGTAATTAGTTTTTAATTTATTATGTCATTGATTTGGACGTTCGGTAATTATTTAGCCTATAGAATGGACATTTATTGTTTCGAAAATTTTATAGTGAATTTAAGAAAAATAATAATTGTATAATTAATTTACTGAATACATTTAACTGTGCTTGCAAGATTTGGGCTTTTTATAATTTCAGGATAATTTCAGTACTAATGCTAATATTTTTGTGAATTTTATTTTTAAAAAATATTTAATGCTACAGTAAAAATTAAATAATAATTTTGAGCAACCATAAATTTCAGAGTTCTTATTTAATATGTTTTTCTCTGGTGTATATTGTTTATTATGGTGAGAGAGCCTCTTATTTATTTAAATAATTATTTTTCTTTGCGCGTTGCGTATGGTAGCCCAGCATTCATTTAATCGTGCACTGCTTTCACTGTGTTATTGTTTGTTTACAACAGCTTCCTCTGGCTTTTTGTGTGTTTGTTAATGTGCCACCTTCTGTTCTCTTCTGTGTTTTTATTGTTGGGCATTTTTGTGTTTATTTGCCAGGGATTGTTGTTTTGCTTTACGATTAATTGCTACTTAAAAATAATTAATTAACCTGCCATACGCATACGGCGCAAACTGGTAGCAGTTAGCGTGGTTGATTCATGTTCAGTTGGCAGTGAGATTTAATTTGAAGTTACAAAATTTTTTGACCACGAGTCTCATTTTGTTTTGTTTGCTCTTTCAGTTAAATTTTTGTTGTTTGATAATGCAATTCTTAATATTTTATAAGTATTGTGTGCATTACTAATGTTTGTATAAGAATTTATCTATCTGATAATTATCATAATGTTTGTATATTTTGTGTACGTAAGCGTGACAGCACTTAAAAACATTAAGTATTAAGTTCTAAGTTAAAGTTTTACGTTTGTTTACATGTGTAGTTTTCGCGACCTACTTTAGCTTTTCGGTACTTAAATGTCATATTTTCATTCGTATTATTGTTTAAAAGATTGTGGATGTTTAGTCTCAATTGTTTTATTTCTAAAATCTTGATTATTAGGATTTTCTCAACTTTGATGTGTTTAATGTGTAATTTTGTAATGTTTTGCAGTCGTCTGTTTCATTACTTCTTAAATAAACTGCCCGACGACTCAATTTCTTCCTCATTTGTTGATGTACTTTAATATAATATGTTTGACATTATCACGTCTGGATCCCATTCTGAGATATTTCAGAAAAGTGTGTTCGTTTGTTTATTTCTTTCCGTTAATGTAGATGTAACAGACGTTTCTGTCGCTAGATGGTTTGCTTAACATCTTCTGTCGTCATTTTCACGGCCGCCATGTTGTGGTCGCTGAGTAGCCAACTTCGTACACACGCATTTCAATTTGGTAGCATTGCTTGTTTATATTTTACGTTCGACGTGTGTTTAATATAATTTAGCTTTTTTATATTTCGTTTAATGTATTCTGTATTTAATATTATTAAAGTTTTGGTGGTTAAATTATATTTGTGTGTGGTTACATACATTCAGGCAAGATTTTATTTACTTTATTTCTGTTTTACGACATGTGACTCTTTTGCATCATGTGTAACAGTTTATTTTAATAATGATGTTTTGATAGTTTTTATACTGAGTGTCGTATTTGGATATGTATGTGCACACATTCTTCTGTTTCACATTTGATTACTGTAAGCTGAGTTTTAATTGCAGTCGCGAGCTGTCTCTCTCGGGTATTTGATATTTAGCCCTATTACTTATTTCTTACTGCAGTGCATTACAATTTCATTCTGTACCTACATTTTGGATGTTTGTATTTGTGCATTCTAGACTATGTGAGGCTTATTCAGTTAACATTTGAACTCCGTTCTGATAGTTTTGTGTTCTGTCTCTTGTTTATTTGGCTTAGGGATTATTTCTTGTTTGATGCAGGGACAAACCTAGTGTGTTTATATTTTCATCTGTGCACGTTCATATTTATCTTCTCATTGTCTTCTTTTGGTAAAATAGAATTTGGTTTTGAGCCTTCTTTTAGGCCTAACTACTTAAATATTTCAGAAGTCATTGCTTTTAAAAAATTTTACAAGTTTCGATTATTGTTTGAACTTGGTACTATATTCAATGTAAAACATTCTTTATTTGATAATTTTTAATATTTTAGTGTTCGGAGTTATCTAGCATAATTTTATCCTATTTGTCTATTGTTTGTTTCGTTGTATGTTATAGGGTCATTAAAAGTGCTTTCATAGTTTTGACCTTACTTAACTTTCTATGGTCTTCGGTTTTAATGTTTAATGTGATGGTTTTAATTTGAATCTTTATTCCAAGTTTTCTTTTAAAAGCATAGATTCCTGTTTTGTTTTTGTTGACAGTTCTGGTACTTCATGGTGCTTCTTGGGTGGATTGGTGGGTTGCACTGATCTACCTGGAGTAGCTGCTTTTTCCCGTAGTGTGAACCTTTCAGTGGCACACTGTTTCAGCTGCCTCTAGTGGTGTTGGTGTAGCTGGCTTCCTGCTCGGTTGCTGCTATGTGGTAACAGGGTTTGTTGTCTCTTTTAGGTAGTGTCTTATTCTTTTGTTTATTCTTGCTAATTTTGACAACATTTTAGTATCATTCTTTTACACACTTATTTTATTTACTGTTGTTTTAAAGTAATATTTCTATACACAAATTTAATTTACATTTTACATACACATTTCAAACAAAACTTAATTCTTCACATTCAAATTAAATTGAATTTTCCATTTTTATGAGTAATCTTTAGTAAATTTGTTTTCTTATTCGTGTATTAACATTTATTTCGTATACATTTTCTTAACTTATGCTAAAATGTTGGCAACTTCATTAAAATTTTGTTTCTTCGTGTTTTTGGCTTTTGGCTTCATGTTTTCGGATCTTCGGCACTCATGTCTCCACATGTGTTGTCAGCACGTTTTGTGTGTTGTCTTCTCCTGGAGACATGATAGACATTGCGACAGTTTTGGTATTCTGTAAACATTTTTTTTCTATTGCTGTTCATATTTTACTTTCTGTCTCTCCTCTTTTAGTGTGGTTCACTTCTGAAATGGCTTTGGTATGGGACTTTGTCGTTTCATTTAGTGACCATACTTTCTGGCAACGTAACCTCTTTGCTGATTATTAATTTGAATTTTTTTTCTTTTGATCTTGTTGGTTGCCAGTAAATCTTGGTTGTCTTGTTTTGTGGGTTTTCAGTTCTTTTCAGTGTGGAACTTGTCTGGTAGTGTTGTTCTTTGTTGTTGGTGGATTGATCACCTGCCAGCAGCACTGAACACACACTTTTGGCTCGCCTAGCTAGTGACAGTCAGGACTTTTGCTGGACTTGTGCCAGTTTTGTTGGGTTTTCTCCTTCTGTTTTTGTGTCCTTTGTTTGGAGCTATGTGTTTGTGGGTCTGCAGCCTCTTCACATGTTTTATTTGCCTCTTAGTAGGTTTGCTCCTGGAAACTTGGACATTACCTTTCTTTTGATATGTGCGCTGCCGAAAAAACTGCAGTACTAGGTTTAAGTTTCTTTGTTCATATTAGTTTGTAAGTTTATTTGAAGGCGTCTTGATTTGAGGATTTCGTTTCCTTTTACGTTTTGTTTCTCCTTGTCCTTGTTGGGTTTATGGGAAGTTTCTTGACACCCTGTTTTGTTCCTTTGTGGATTTTGTTGTCCTGGGTACTTGTTGCCTTTACTCTCTTTTGTGCTGTCTACTACACTTGCAAACTACTATTTATTTGTATTTTAGAAAATTTAAATATCTTGCTATTTCTTCTTGTTTCACATACTATTTGACGACTTCTTATCAGGGTTGAATTTAATCATTAAACATTTTCAATTTCTTTCGTACTGGTGTTTATTTCTTTATATAACAATACATTTTATGTCTATGTTTTTTAGTTTTGGTGTTCACTTGTTTTCCAAGTTAAAAATTTCATTTTTTATTTTTGTCTACTCTAACGTCTCTTTTCAGGGCAGAAGTGTGTGCCATGTCAAATACGACACGACTTAAATAATATGCATTAGTAATTTTTTGTATTTGTATTTCCTAAATTCAGACTAATTAATATTTTTTGCATTGTTATTAACCAATAATAGGCGTTATTGAGTAATTTCAATTTATTAATGATATTTCAGAAAATTCACTTTCAATTACAGTTATTATTTTTTTGTTACATTAGTTCGAGTCGACCCTAGTCTCGATACAGAGTGTTTTCTTAGCAGGACAGAAGCTGCTGAGGTTTACATTCTTCTGTCAGTGGTTCTGTCGTACCTCCTTCTTCATGCCACGTGCTTCTGCCGTTGCAGAGCGTGATTTCTGTGTTTCACCGCATGATTTCTATGCAGGTTAGCGATTCTGTTCACGTGATGGTCGCATGCTACTGTGCTTGCATGCGCACTTTGCCAATGTTGGTACTGTTCCCCTTTTGTTCAGCGTTTCTGCAGCTTCTTCTGTTGTATTTCTGAACACTTCCTTGCCGTCAACCACCACACTATCAAGATGAGTTTGTTTGGTGTTCCTACCTGTTTGGCAGATCTTGTAACTTAAGTTTCCAATAATTATCTTTCTACATAATGTAGCTAGTAAATATGTTGTATGCTAGAAAAACTGTAGTGCTACATAATCTTTTAAAATCTTTAATGTGATTGTTTCATCTGTAATCTCGTCAAATGTTTTTCTTCTCCCTCATCTGGTGAGTAATTTTCTTACGAGAGATTTTATGTTCTATTTCAATTACATCATATATAATGTTTTTGATAATTTCTGTGTAGTGAAGCGTGATGGCTTGTTCTCGATCCTGCCGATTCTCGTCCTGGTCTATTTACGTCTTGGAATATTCACGAGCTAACGTATATTCTCAACTACAAATGTCCAGACATTTTGGCCTATTTTGGGGCCTTTTCATCGCCTTTTCGTCTTCTTTGTTTCGCCACCATAACTGGGAAATATGAAGTCATCCCAGCGGGCTGTACTCTCCTACTGCGGGACTTTCAACAGGTAAGTCGCAACTAAATTAATATTTTTAAGTCTATGAATAAAAAGCTGTCACATTTACTTTTTTTGAATGTAATATTGGGTATGTTTTAATAATAAATTTGAATTTAATAACAATTTAAAATTTTATAAGTCCGAACGGATGCATCCAATTTATTTGTAATTAGTTTTAGTTTATTACATCATTGATTTGGACGTTCGGTAATTATTTAGCCTATAGAATGGGCATTTATTGTTTCGAAAATTTTATGGTGAATTAAAGAAAAATAATAATAAGTGTAACTAATTCACTATTTACATTTAACTGGGCCTGCAAGATTTGGGCTTTTTATAATTTCAGTACAATTTCAGTACTAACGGACTATTTATCGATGCTAATATTTTTGTGAATTGTATTTGAAAAGAAAAAATATATTTAATATTATAGTAAAAATTAAAAAATAATTTTGAGCAACCATAAATTTCAGAGTTCTTATTTAATATGTTTTTCTCTGGTATATACTGTTTATTATGGTGAGAGAGCCTATTATTTATTTAAATAATTATTTTTCTTTGCGCGTTGCGTATGGTAGCCCAGCATTCATTTAATCGTGCATTGCTTTCACTGTGTTATTGTTTGTTTACAACAGCTTCCTCTGGTTTTTGTGTTTTGTTAATGTGCCACCTTCTGTTCTCCTCTGTGTTTAAATTGGTGGGCATTTTTGTGTTTATTTGCCAGGGACTGTTGTTTTGCTTTACGATTATTTGCTACTTAAAAATAATTCATTAACCTACCATACGTACACGGCGCACTATTAGCGAAATCGCGACCCAGGGATTCATTAGCACAAATCGCAGAGGACGTGACGCTACCGCCAAAATGAGGGTGATTAATATAGTTGTGGCTCGGAAGACTCGCCATTGCAGATCTTCAAAGCAGAGCAATGAGTTCACTGCTAAGACCATATCTTAGAATCTCCGACCGACATGCCCTGCCGCACTCACAGTCAAATGAGTGCTCCCGACACAACTTATATACATTGTTTTTGGTTGGCTACGATTATGTGCGCTGTTTAAGTACGGCACATGGTGTTTATACTGTTAGTCCACCATCGTCTGTGCGGCGTGGCAGTATAAACCAGACACTCGTGTACGCAGTGTTGCGTACACGCTAGGCTCTGTGTCACCATACTAAAACTTCACGTGCGTTTTGCACGAAAACTATGCTTCCTAGATAGTCTCTACAAGCGGACCTTTTTTATTTTTTAAGTCACATTACTCAATAATTCACTTTTAGATATCACATTATTCTGACGTTATGAAAGTGGTCAGCAATTTAAAGGTGGCCACTACTTTTATTTTCGTAAGGTTTGAACGTATAAATTGACGTTTACTGTTGGTTTGTCTACCTTATTGTCATGACGTAATATCCTGAGTTTTGTCAGTTTAGGTCGGTCAGTGTTCGGTATATGGAGAAATCAAAGTTTTAAAATTTGGTTTCCAAAAGCGAATAACTCCCTTAATATTACTGTAACATACAAAGTATCTTATACATATCCTGCTTTATTTTTCACAAAGAATCACCTGCTGGAGTTTGTCGGTGTTTTTTTTTTTTTGCGGACACGCTGTATGCGTGCCAAGTGAGATAAAATACAGAGAAATAATTCCGCATATGTGTATTGCAATGCTATAAAATACTAAAATTACCGTCATTCTAACAATATGAACACAGGATGAACAAAATACGCAAATGTCAAGTAAGTTTTGTATGCAGCACATGTGTTCCAAGTTTGAATAATTACAAAAAGTTATTCCTATAAATGTGAATAAGGGGGTTGCCAACTGTTTGGCATTGCCACAACGCTCCGAGTTTTGAGTGCTGTGTCTCGGAAGCGATTTGTCTTAGAGTCTTCGGACAAGTGCAACTTCTTGGTTCCTTATGTCAATCTGGTTGTTTATTCACTAATGTGGACTACTACAGGCGTACATTCACAATAATACATTCAAAACAACATAGACGACCCCATGTTCATAACGCATGGGATGGGATGGTGGTCACACTATATTCCCCGCATTTGTGTCGTCATGCATCTGAATTAAATCCGGAAGATCAGCGTTCCAATTTGTAGCTGTTGTTGAATTATCGTCACGTAACATGTTAATTAACACAACTTCGTGGTGGTATTACGCTCATACAATGGACAATAGAGGCGTGGTTCGTGGTTGCTATACTCATTATTCTTTATTTCAGTATGGCTACCTGTACTTGCGAGTTTTTCCGCGATTTACAGTTCATCCTGTATATCTAATGGTTAAGTATTTGTTTATTCCAACACGTGCAAAACACTTGTTGCAAGAAACGACTATACTGTGAAGTACAGACACTGCACGCATGTGCGCAGTATCAGGTCCAGGTTACTATAGCATTGCCGGAGAACGGATTAACAGACATGTACCAAGATTCAGGTCGACATAATACGTAAAATATTAAAATATTTAAAATATCGAATTACATGATTATGGAGCTCTCACATTAATTAGGAATTGTAGCTCATGCCTTTTAAACAGCAAGGTAAAGTTTCATCAAATAGAGCTTAGAACCATCCCGATGAAACTAGCTGTAAATAAAAAAAAAGCATCGATTCGTCTGTTTGGGAGTTACGAAGCCGCAGAGAATCAGACATACAGACAGACACGGCCTTCTTCATCGTCGAGGCTCCAACAACAATGTGTTTTCATGGTACTTATATAGTTTCTGTATTTCAATTTACTTGTTGGCATACGTTTCAAGCACATATATTAAAAATTATAAGACCGTTTTTACTTTTTTTTAAAACGTGGCAAGGTCAATCTTTCCGAATGTTGTCTAACTTGAAACTCAAAGTATTTAGTAAGGAATTTTAAACACTCGGTAATTCGTTCATACTATATACTTCTTATTGGCATATTTTTTATATTTTATTGGATACTAGATATATCTGAGTAACTATTATTTTTTTTTTTTTAATTATTGGTGCATACGTAGCCAGTATTAAGTAAAGTCATTTTAAGTTAAATTTTTTGATCATGTCGTGCTTATATTCTTAAGATGGCTGTCATTTTTGATCACGTGAAATATTTACAGGAATATTTTATTTTATTTCCTCAAACTTGGTACGAATAAACATAGTGTGGCCACCCGACGTGTGTTTCTGACCATTTCCACGGTATATTTTCAAACTGGAGGCCATTTCAAAATATGTGGTGGTAGTTTACATTTTGAATTATTTAGACTGTTTATTATTTTGATCGTTCATTACGTAAGTATTGAATGGGGAAATTTAAACTGTTTCATACTCGCTAATTTGGAAGATAGCATAACGTGAGAAAACAATGATTTTTGTCATATTTCGAGAATTACTACTCGATACTTGTGATAATTTTTTTTTTTTTTTCATTTTACCATTGAAACTTTGGTTTAGTTTTTCTTCGTTGTTTTATGTCCACTATGTTAGAAGATAGCATCGTATGAAAAAAAAATAATATTTTGTCATATTTCCATATGTATGTAACATATCGTAACATTTCAATAAATGTAAGTTCACACTGCGGAAAGCAGGCTAATTGCTAATTTTGGTAATTTCTTGATTCTAAGAAAGTTTCCACGATAAAACAGTGATGTTCTTATGTCCCATATCTTACTCCTGCCGTAGCATTTTACCACGTTAGACTCCATACGAAAAGGTAATTATTAATTATTTTAATCCAAGAATGACTGAGACAAGAGTTATGTAACGATCCAAATAAGTTCTAGTCAATTTAACCGGGAACAACAATATGTATTGGAATGCCTGAGCTAATAATTTTTAAATCACAGTTTCACTCATGGCATATGTAAGAAACAATTAGTGTACGACTTTAGTCAGCACCTCCAGGCCTTGGTTGAAGTGGGTTGACGCTACAGAAAGGAAAGCAAACAATTGTGTGTTCAGATCTGAGGCGTTGGACCTAACTGAATACAATACAATACCTTCCCTTGTAGCAGAAAATACCGCAAAATCAGCGGTGAAGTGGATAAAATGAAAATATGCGTGTTATTATTAATAATTCTTAAATTTACGCTTCCATAAATGGCACGTTAATCAAGCAATTACAAAAACGTTCTGTGAAACTATTATAACCACTTTCTCTAATTTCTATGGCGTTCTATTACTTCTGACTGAAAACACCGGCAGTTATGTCCTTCGATACTTAGGGAACTACGAACTTGTTTCGTCAGTCCCACGAGAGAAGATATGGTATATTGAATATCGTTCCAAAGCCTAGCATTACTGTTCTTCCCTACAATTAAGGTGCGCACTACCTCGTATAGTCGACTGCGGTGACCTTGGCTCTACCACACTTCGTAGAAACCTCGACAAGAGTCTAATTTTAATAGCGACCTTTCGCGAATGTTCGCCGAGCGACTCGCGAGACACGCACACATCCACACTTCGTGACGGTTGCGAACAGAGTCCCCCTTAACTTTATCCTTCGCGTATATGCGGCGAATTCCTCTATACTCTGTCTATTCTAAGGTTGCAGCAGAAATAAGAATTATTAGCGAAATAAATCAAAGCAATTAAATTACGTATTGATTCCTCACATTGTGATTGTACCGTAGCACAGTTACCTTACATTATTCAATATTTCAAATAAAATTTATGGTGTGCAAACATTTTATTGTCATTCACTAGAATGAATCAGCTGCAACCTTAGACTGGATAGAGTATAGGACCGCCCCCCTTGAACTTCCAACCAATCGCGTCTGTCGTGGGAGACGACCATAACAAACCCGGACATTCCTCCACATCAAATCATTGTACATTTGCCAAATTAACACAAATGAACATTAATATACATTTGAACTTCTTTGCAAATCTTTATCAATTTCTGATGACTAATTATAAGGTAATATTCAGTTGCACAGCCCCGTCTCTCGGTGGCTCAATTTTCAGCCTCTGAGCTATATCTCCCTCGTCAGCTCAAGACTGCATGCTCGCTTTCACCTCCTGTTCCCCAACTTCCCCCCCCCCCCCTGCTGTGTTAAGGGCCAGTTTGTTGTGACACAATGCAACATTCCTTTGGTAACACTGCGCCTCTCACCACTACGCAAAACTAAAATGACATATACATGACTTTAAACAAAATTTTGCAATCGAGTCACATAAAACAAACAGTTATAGTTACAATGCAAGTTTAGATGACTTTCTACGACTATCCTAGCCTGAATTACGGGATTTACAATGTACACATTACTTTTTAACTTTTAAGGGCTATATGTCTGTTACAGTATTTTTAAGCTTCCTGCAGGAAAACGAGATTCTTGGGATAAATTCTTAGTGACAGCGCATTTAATGGACGACTTGAAGTACACGCCCCCTGACGTCACCGCAGGAGAAAAGAACTCTGGGAAACAAAGCTTGTTTACAAACATGCTGATATGTTAGTTGGTAATTGCAGAAAGCAAAAATGTTGCGCATTCATAAATTTGCACGCAAGGGTAAAAAAAAAAATAGTAGTTTCTACTTCATGGTTACGATACGCAAATACATAAGATTAATGTTCACCTGAAAAAACGGCAAATTCCAAACAAATAATCAGTTTTCTTGACGTACATCTCATCCGGGACATTTGACACCAAACAGCTACATGAAGGTTATGTTCGGCTGCGGTATCCATGGAGACAGGAATTGTTTCCCACACCTGACTGAAGCTCCGCCTCTTTTCAAGTCGTCCATTGACTTCAGTGTGTAAAATTAAACAGTAGCGCTTTGAAAGTTTAACTACACGAGACTCGCGAAGAAAGAGCTGCTTCCAGTAAATCCATAAATCTGCTGCCACGTAACGAAATGCCGGAACACTGTCTTAGTTTCTAATTGGTGCGCTCCTTGAAGGTTGTTAAGTGTCTATTTCTTTGTGCCCCTGCATCCCTCAAGTGAATATGTATCTGAAATTATTTATTTAGCCATGCTACTTATGAGAATGGTTATACAGGTACCAAAAACCAAGAAGATGCGATATAAAAAAAGAAGCACATATTTAATATTAATCTGGTATAACTGTAATAAATTAAGCGTATATAATGTTCGGCCTGTGAGTTATTAATCGTCAAGTAGTTGTATTTTTATTTGTTTAAACGTATGTCCACACTATTTTTTTTTTTTAACTTTTCTGAACAAACAAATGCCTATAATTTATGTAAATATTTATTAATTTAACATACATAAGCGTGACTTATTAAACATACTTGTACAATAATCAACATACTTAATTTACAAGGAACAAGTGGATATAGTAAAACATAATAGGTTTCTTCGTTTGTTTCTACATTATGAAAGTGATAATTTTTTATATGTTGTATTTAACGTGTTTTCTGAAATCGAAATTTGAAAAAACCTGATTTACAGAAATTCAAAAATCGCTTTTCTGTGTCAAGAATCTGTTTGGGATTAAGGTAAAACATTCTTCTGTAACACGAGAACCTGTAGAATTTGGCAGCCAATCCAAGCACAGCTTCCAGTTGTGATGGTTGTAGCAGCTCGTATGCACGTGGCATTTCATTCAAGTGTTGGCTTAGCTGAATTTGACCAAACTGAAATTATATTGTCGGAGAAATCAAAGTTATGTTACAACACGGACACCAATATTGTTTAGTTTTTTTACCGATTTCACACATATATATATACATATATATATATATATATATATATATATATATGTGTGTGTGTGTGTGTGTGTGTGTGTGAAAATACTGGCTGACTGACATATCAAGTTTCAGCCCAAACTGCTGGACCTAGAATAGTGAAATTTTTTGTGTACTTTTCCCTCAGTTCATAGGCCAGCATTAACAAGGGATTTTTCGAAATTCAACCTCTAAGGGGGTGAAAAGTGGTGAAATTTTTTTATACAGGCGTTTCATTCTACACTTATATCGAGACGTGGGGTTCTACAACCTCTTGAGCCCAGGAAATTTAAATTTAATTTTTAAAAATAGACTTTATGAATAATTTCGACGTTATGTGGCACAGTTGGTTGTAACTCCGATCTACTTCTCGGGAGCTTCTGGGCTGAAACTTCTTTAAAGTTTACGGAAATGTGCAAGTTTGGCACACACAAACTGCAAGAAAGTGGATTATGCAGTCCACTATCTACTAAAGTTCCTCGACAGCATCAGCCCATATATACCATCTCACTAACCTCAAGGTTGCGGCACCAAATACGTTTATATTTCAGTGAGATATTATCCCGCAAAAACTCCCCAATGCCACTTAACTTCAAGTGAAGGATTTTATAAACAAATATTTCACTAAGGGAAGCATCACGAATGGTTGCGCTCGGGGGCAGTCAGTCTTAATACCACGTAAACTGCGTGTTTCATTCGATTACCCTCTTACATTAAAAGTACTGTAACTACCCCACAACGCCATCTTTGTTGTGACTTTACATAAGGCCCAGGCGAAGTCGCTGTTATTGGCAGCGACAAACTGAAGACCGCTTTTCGCGTGGACAGCTATAGCTACTTATCCTGCTGCAGAATTAACTCAACTAGCAGATTTGTCATTCTAACACTTGATAACTGAACTGCCTATCTAGTGTACAAAGAGGTTTGTCCATTTAAGTAAGTATAATCTGCTGTGAGTAATACACACGAGCATAGCCATGGGCGCACTGCTGGTACCAAATGTAATACAATTAGTATGTTATGTAGACGCAACACTCAGCTGTGTACAAGGAACAACGTGATCTGTTGACGAAACAACACAAATACTGTCAGTATACATACGCTGTCCTTCTAAAAAATGATGTTTCGTGTGACTACCTACAAAATTACTTTACATCGTGGAATATTGTTCTGGCGTTGAATTGAAATACTTTTTAAATACACAAATTATTACAATTTAAATTACATCATTTATAGCCTAGCTTCTGAAGGAAAGGATAGGCTTATGAAATCAGGTGTGTATTTGTGTATTGTGTGTGAGAAAGTGTGTGTGTGTATGTGCGCGCGCGTGTATGTCCTACCAATTTTCGAACCCGTCGATCGAATTGAATCAAACTAGGTCTACATACAGTATAGTAACCTGGCTTTACGTTTGTATATTTCGGCTATATCGTGTTAATATTTTAGAAATGGCAGTCATTTATTAGCTTAGTAAGACTTAGGTAAGAAAATAATTCTCCGAATTTAATAAAACTTGGTACCTTATACTTGTTAGTAACATTACTCGACTTTGGTTTAATTTCATTCGAACCTTTTATGTGTTCTCGTAATGGTCGCCATTTTTACGTTTTTAGCATAATAAGTTATTACATCTCTCAGATTAATTTTACCGAATTTCATAAAACTTGGTACACGTAGCCTATATTATTTAGTAAGCTGACTTGACTTAACTGTTTACTGCATTCCGCTCACTCCGTTTTTTTTATTGGTAGGTATTTGAACATTTTTCGTACACACGAACTGCCAAAATAAATGTTTTTCAGAACACCTTACAAATCAGTACACATAGTAGATACATATTAGTTGACCTGACATTTTGAGACCGCAGATACCTTCCTGCAGTCAATTCATGTTCGCAGATAAACAACATCAGAAACAATGGACTTAACACCGCTCCCCTGGGTTTCTTCCAGTTTTCCTAAACCTAACCTAGAGGGTGTCAACCATCGAGACTTTTTTTCTTTTTGTCACAAACCCCTGGTACACGTGTTAAACCGAATATATTAAATAGTAATTGAAATATAAAAATATTTATATAAGTTTTTTAAATATCTTTCTTTTCTTTCTGATTAAAGCAGATCAACATATGACATCTACAAAAAATATGAAAAATTATACAAATTACAAGCTTATTTCATTTGTTTACACATCATCATTTCAAAAATTACGTAAAATATTTAAATATTTCAAAACTCCTGTACACATAATTGCATAAGCATGACCAGATATTCAATAAATGAAATTATAATTATTTACCAATACAGCTTGTAATAACATAGCATCTAGCAAATCCCGATAATAATCTTTCATTATATTACAATCATAAAAATATCTTAACAAAATTATTTTCAAGCTGGTTCCATTTTAAGTAGATCGCTCATTTTCTGACAATACAAAATATACCTTCAGAACCACGACCTCTGGTAACTCATAACCTGCAAAATCATTTAAATTTTAAAGTTTATTTCTTTGTTAACATCTGCAAAGACGAGTAAAAATCAAAATGGATCCAAGGTGAAAGAAAAACTTCCGTAAACATTATTAAGAGAACTTAACTTCCTACCGATAAACAACTAGCATAGCTCGAAAGATTCAATATGACCCAATCTACACAAATCTCAATATTATATTACATAATAATAATTATTATTACTATTATTTTGCAACCTGCAACGTCTAACGTGTTGGTGGCTAGTTATGCTTAACCATAACTATACCATACTTAACTTAAACTATCAGCATCATTCCCCAAGCCTGTCTACCGAACCCAACAAAAATTCCTTTAAATATATAGTCGTTCCCCTCACTCCACTACCTTCTCAAGAAGGGGTTGGGATCCAGATTGAAAGGAACGTCTGTTAAAAAACCACATCGAGCATCGGTGATTGGAGCTCAGACGACCAGAAGCTTCTCCAAAATTACCTAGCAACACTGCTAAGTTCCCTTCCTCTGCTGCATCACAATTTACTCTCTCCGCCGACGTCACAGCGCAAATTAAACAACGCACTGTCTATCTGCCTGTACCTTGGAACTCTGAAGTATTTTTGCGATCGCTAAAATAAGTTGTTAATAAATCTCACGAAATATTTCAATGTCTGTCCATCTCATGGCAATCCATGCCATCGGACACGAATACCAGGTAAATATCCAATAATATGCGCTAGGAAAGAATATGTCCATTATTTTCCAATCAGGATAATGATGCATCGTAAACAGAATTATTGCATGCAACCCGATGTCAGACACTATCACAATCTTTTGTTCATACCGTGATGGTATTTTCAAGATAGTGGTTGTTTGAAAATTTTTGGTCACACGAGATATCTAAGACACAAATTTGTAGAACTTATTCAAACTCAATACACATTCAGCAAGGTAAGTGAACCCGCGGAAACCAGCAATCTGGATGGTCGCAGCCGGAGATGGAACACGGATCCTCACCAATTCGAGTCCAGCGTGTCACAATAGCGCCACTTCACTCGGTGAGTACATATATCGTAATAATCAATGTGGCTTCACTCGTATGGTTTTGTTTGTGCCATGTTCAAGTTTGACAATTGTAACCTTTTAAACATATTTTGATTACATGTGATATCTGAGGACCGATGTGCAAAGATTCTTTACACTCGGTTTACATTGAGTGCTAACAAAACGTATGTGAATTTAAATTTAAAGAGTTCATGTTGTTTTTATTAACATGATCCCATAATTTGAAAGATTTTCCGACATGACTACATAATATTTAATACACCTATGTCAAGAACTACAGAACCGACATAAAATAATTGTTATATTTATACATTTTATCGTTTAACTTTGATTTAACTAGTCTTTATTTTTGTACATTCACCGAATTAGAAAATAGCTCGCGAGTAAGTTAGTATATTGATGCAAACTGTGATTCTTAGTGCTGAAGGCTGTGTCGAAATGCCTTTTGGGCTAGCCCATGATTCACAAGCCGGGCTGCTTCATAGTGGGAATCACGACGAAGTACGTCATAGAGGCCTGTTTCAACTGCACCTTAACCCTACAAGGCCGGCCTATGAGACTCAAGTCACATCCGAAGCATTATGTCTATTTTTAAACCCCTGTTTGGCCGAATTATATAAGGCCCGAATCAACAGATTTGGGCAGAGTTCGCTATTGGTCGTGCTAAAAGAAGGTGCTATGCTTGTGGAGAGAGACTGGTGAAGACATCTTGGTGACGTCAGAATCTACTGTGAGGCTGCAGGCTCATACCTCCGGAGCAGTATTGGGCGAGACAAGAGGGCTGCTGCGACGGGTCAAAGGACAACAAGGACGTGCGCGACGGGAGTCGAACCAAAGACCTCAAGAGTGAAGGAAGTGGTACATTCGGGGTGCTGCGCAGTAAATGGTGAGCCATTACCACTTCGGACTAATAAGGTTGTACATTGTCACTTTTTGAGAGACTTTTGTGGGGCATATGACTGAACTTTTTATTGTGATTTATAGTCTTTGATTAGTGGTAAATATTATTGTGCTTTAATAGTCAAAGTGAATAAACGTTTATGTGACACAGTAGTAATTGTGTGCATAATTAAGGGTTTTGTGAAAGTTCTAGTTCATTGCTTTTTTGTGTGTTTTTGTAGGTTTTGTGAACTAGTAAATAAATAACTTAATTCAGCTCTTTCATTTCTAATTATAAGACATATTCCCAAAGAGCTCATATTATTGCCCATGTGTAAAGTTTTTGCTTAAACTCGTAACAATATTATATAATACTTGTAGATGTACGTGATAGATTTGAAATTATTAAGGGTAATTTGTACCCACGTTGAGGTAAGTAGGCTTTTTTTTATATGCTGTAAATTTACTGTTTATTTTTCTGCTTGCCCTAAGGCACCTGTTCACGTAAATTAAATGTTACTATTTTCTGTCGAGACAAAGAATATGGTTTTACATAACCTACACAGTAATATCAGTTGATTTGACGTTTCTTAGTTTTATCTAGTTATATGTTGTTCATACCAACTGTATGTTCGGCACCTGACTTGTTAGAATTTCAAGTAACAGCATCTGTGGTTATGACCAAACACGCCTAGGAGAGCCAAATATAGACTATTGCAGCAAACACAAACAAAGATACAGGTTTATAGGTCACTGGTTCGCATATTGAATGAAAATAATTGTTATTTTTTTTCTTTTGAAAGATTCAAACACTCAAAATAATTATTGAAAGCACGTATGACAATGCATAGTGTAACAGGATTGTCCTCGTTTACGTTGAACTCCCAATATAAACGTGGCAACAATATTAACTCTGTGTCGTTCTTACTAGGGCAGAAAGTTAGCATACCTGGCAACATGTCGGCGATGTTGAACTTGTCATGTCTGGGATAAGCGTGTAGCGTGGCTACCACACACTTCCACGCCGTTGTTCTAATATCTCCACGGCGACTGATGGCTGGTCAGATGACGACAGCCTACATTGTCGCTAGCCTCAACAATATTGTTGCAGACACGAAACTCGCCAGATAGACAAGCTCCAGACCGAGCAGATATCTGGTCTTGGCCGGGTAGGAACTTTCACATACGACAGTCAGTGACAGACACTTGGAAGGCTATGAGCACGATAAATAGCAGACAACAGAGTGAAACCAGGCAGCTGTCTGCAAGGGTCAGTTATACGTGGGTGAAGAATAGAGCGAGGGTGACAGTGCAAAGACACAGGACTGTGATAGAAGAGTGTAGTTGATGGGAAGATAGACAAGAGTGAGCTTAGATGAGGAAGGGGAAGGCGAGGCTATTTAACTTTAGTATTTATTTGTGAGCGGCAAAATTACGTTACTCGTAAACTAAGACAAGGACAATCTACGATCGCCAGCTTGTGGTACTGCTGTATTGTTATTATTTTTAAATTAAGCGTATATATGTAGGACAACAATGAAAAGAGAATTAGTAAATATACGTCACTATTGTGAACGATTGTTATAACTCCGTAAGGAATTTTGGAATTTGAATTTAAGTCAATGCTTCTCTGTTTCTGCTGTACTCCTGATAAGTATTTTTAAGTCTTAACTATAGCAGATATCGAAAATCAGTTTAACAGTTTTGTTTAGAACAGTTGTATTTGTGTTACCTAATTATTTTCAAGGCTCTAAATACTATGGTTTTAGCGGATTTTAAAAGTTTGTTAATCGACTTATTGGTCTTAAAAATTAGTTGTCACGAAAAATAAAACATTTGAAACAAAACTTCCTAACATATTTATGATATATGCACTCGATTAAGGGAGCTACGAATATCGCCTAGTTCGTATATTACGTTAATACTAATTTCCCGCAAATAAAATATATTTCGATTCCATAGTTTTCGTACAAGCACATTTCAAATTAGCAATTTGATTATTTTCACTACTTACCCAAACTAAAAACAATTTTTACTGTACGAATGAAATAATTTAGAGTGACAGCAAATACATGAGACTACAGAATGATATCTTTGCCATTTCACATAATACTTATTCGTATTAAAAATAACTTCTGGAATGTACCTAAATTGTTGCATATCTTTCAGTATCTATATTAATTTTTTTTTGCTTGAAATAATTAAGATGTCATTCTGTAGCTTAATGCAATTACTTTCACTCAAAATTATTTCATTCGTACCGTTTGAATAAATGTTATGTTTCACAGGAAATAGTCAAATATTTACTTTGACCTGCATTTGTATAAAAGCACTGGAACCGAAAAATATTTCGTTTGTGGGAAATTACTATTAAAGTAATTTGTAAGGCGTGGACAGTGTTTAGGCACAATTACAAAATTGCGAAATATTTGGTGCGAGCGCTCGTAAGCTGTAACAAATAACTATCTCAAAAACAGTTCAAACTAGAAAGCATGGCCTTTAGAATTTCTAAAGACATCTGTCACAATTAAACTCAGCAACACTTCTTGTAAAAATATCTATAATCTCTATAAGAATATCTGTAAACTCTTTGTATGTGATTTCTGACATGAGTTTTACCTTTCTCGAGGCATTGTTGTCGTCGATCTTCAACACTTTGCGGGAACATTTATTGCTATACACTTTTAAACAAATCCCGAAAGCATTCAAACATCCTATTTAAAGTAACATTTGAACAACTGAAGACATGCCGTTTGCACCAAAAATTTAACTTATCATTCAATAGCTTAGAATTTAAAGTCTTATGTACCTTATTCCCTAATGTTAATCGAGTGGTGAAAATCTGAAAAATAGTTCCTCAGATATCTCGTGTCATAAAAAAATTATTGGAATGGCGACCGTTTTGAAAATATGAAAACGCCACAACAAAATTCAAGAAATTCAAATCATTGTGTAGCCTACTATATTTACTCAAAGCATGATATAATTCTTATAATTCTTAAAAATAGCGTTTCTTGATATGTATCTCAAATTACGAAAGCTGTACAAATAGTGGTCACTTTGATATTGTGAACACGCATGAATAAAATACATTAAAGTAATTTTACCTCACGCAGTACTAAATATGTATCAAGATTGATGATGAAATTATGGGAAGTATATCCTTACATATCTTGTATTTAAACAAATGTTCTAATTTCCTCATTGCTGAAAATATGAACAAAGCACCAACAAAATACATAAAAGATTTAATTTAATAATTTAGTGAGAAAAAGTACAAACCTTAAATCGAGAAGGTGAACACGTCTATCAAATTTCACTAACTACCGTGAGCGTTCAAAAATTCTCTGTTTCCGTATCAAATCCAAATTTAAATAAAATCCGATTGGTTTAATAAATTACTGATTTCCACGTAGATAATTTGAAGTGTTGGTTACAAAATACAATTTTCGCTATGCTTTTCACTATGAAAAAATAATATTTTCAGACATCTAGAATCAATACGTTATTTCGCACAAGATCACGGAAATATTAACTTCCGATAGGACATTAGAAAAACATATTATACGGTTAAGAAATTTTTAATGAAATCTATAATTTATTAATTGTGATATAGTAAAGACTTGTTTAGTTAACAAATATTTGGCCAAGGAGACAGTTCCTTCAGAATAATGTCTGCTGTTGTAATACAGGGCGTTCAAGAGGTGACGCAACCTTATGAGAAAATGTCACTCTTTTTACAATAGATTTTACAATTGATTTTACAATTGATTTCAAAGGGGTTGTGGCCCCCTCGGTCTCCTGATTTATTCCCTCCAGATTTTTCTTGTGGGGGAACCTAAAGGATGCTGCTTACATCAATCATCCTCACACCATTCGTGACCTGTAGGCCAGAATTGAACGATTTGCCACTGCAATTACGCAGCAAATACTACAGCATATCTTTAGGAGCATGCAGCACCAAAGTATGTGAATTGCGTAATGGTGGCCACTTTCAACACCTATTGTAACCTACAGGTTTCCCCATAAGTTTGCATCACCTTTTAAACACCCGGTATGAGCTACTGAAGTTCAATGTCACACTTGTTTCACCAGAAACTCTTCTACGTAGATAGATATTTGCTCACGAAGCTAGGGACTGCGATAATGTAGAGAACTG
The DNA here is from genome assembly GCA_003012365.1 of Medauroidea extradentata. Classification (NCBI taxonomy): domain Eukaryota; kingdom Metazoa; phylum Arthropoda; class Insecta; order Phasmatodea; family Phasmatidae; genus Medauroidea; species Medauroidea extradentata. The sequence goes on along the minus strand of PNEQ01087442.1, from coordinate 3,660 downwards.
GCATATCACTAAAGCAGGTAAAATCACCTGTGGAAGCAACAACATTTGGGAAATGTAACACACTTTGCCGGTGACTGATAAGTCTCTGGCCCGGCATTCCAGCGCTGCTTCATCCTCACTTCATTTCTACCTCACTAACCCTAAATACCTAGTGTTAACAGCTGAAATAATCTCTTCACTCTATCTACCGTGTTCTCTATGTAAAACCAACCGCACATCTAGGCGTGGCACATCGAAACATGACGTGAACTACCAACATTGCGTGCGACTAACTTTATCGCATCTTCGGCTCGGTTGTTGATCCTGACAATCGCCTGCACTGAACTATTGTTGGTGTCATGATTACCGCCGCACGCCCCTCCGCACCTCCTGCCTCTGTGCAACCTACACTTATTTAAACTAAGTTCTAGATCCTCTTCAAACACAACACCAGTCGCACACTGTTGGAACGTGTTTGGAATCCAATCAGGTGATTTCCATACAGATTACTCCCTCATCCAATTAACATCGCACTTTTTATCTGGTTACAAGTTTGCGAGACTACGTCGCGCAAGTTTGCGTAACCTTTCAACATTTTCTCTCTCTCTCTCTCATTCTCTCTCTCTTTGTCTCTCTCTACACCCTTATATCACTTGTCTCTGTCATTAGATCCTACCAAGATTCCTATCCCGTGGAGATTCTTAACAATTATAACAAATTTAGAAAGTTTTACTGTCCTGTCTGAGCTAATGTTCTCATTTTTACTTTCCAAAAGTAAGGCAATAAATGCTTTAAAAATGAGTGTGTTTTACAGGAAAAATATGCAATGAAATATTTTTTTTCGCATTAATTTGTCAGATTTACAATAGATAATATTTTGCTTTTAAATATTATATTCTGGTTTCTCAAGGAAAACTGTTTGTTTTGACAACATTGTTTTGTAATCTGGTCCTTAAATTTAGAAAGTATACTGGGTCAGTTATCTTTTATTATAATAATTGATTGAATATTAATTTTCGGTTAATTAATTTGTATCAGATGCTACATTGAGATAAATTTTGACAACTGTCTATTATATCCTGAGATGAAAGTGGTACAAGTATAAAAATGTGTATTTACTACAGTAAACTATAGCTATAACATACTCAAGATATTTAACACTCTAAGTACTACTTTTAAAAAACTCATAAAACTGTAATGTAGGGAATATTATCTATTATAAACTAGTAAATTAAAGTTTACTCTCAAACTTACTGTTTTATTAATTTAGATATTTGCTTATGAACAGTAAATATGTACCGTCATATTCTTCAAAATCAAATTACTTTCCTTTGGTAAGGTCTTTCAGTAGGTTCGAGAAAATTGGCAACAAAAATAGAAGTACTAATTTTCAATATTAGGAGAAAGCCTGTTTCTTATAATGTAACGTGAGATTATAGTTTGTAAATTACGTCTTCCAAATAAATCGTACTCGTAATATGCTTATGGTTTTAACGGAAACCATCAAATTCTTCACCGAGAGTACCTGTGAAAATGTGTATGTACATCGTGGACCTAAACGAGGAATAACAAAGTTCTATTTCACTTCACAAATACATAAAATAGTTGTTATTCATAATTAAACAGGCACATGTAATTTGTATGGCTTCCAGGTTTCTTACTGAAACGTAAAGCTTGAGAACCTCTGCGCTTGTCACAAGGAAACATAGGAAATGTTGTAAAATAAATACCTAAATTATTTGTTTTACTTTATTTATGATCACGTGCATATTTCGTGTGATAGTAATTCAAGTGTCCAGAACGTTTAAACTCCACAGCTACCTTCTGGGAAAGCCCGGGCTTACGTCCATCAATTAAAAAATCATTCAAATTATATATTTTAATTGTATGACGAGATATCCACTCGACAGTCATCTAGGACGTCCCGGAACCAGATCCTCGGGATAACAGACCACTTGTGGCCCCAGGCCTCTGCACATCAAACATCTCGCTTCAGCCCGTCGCCGCCCTCCACCCGTCTTCTTACGCCACACTTTATACTTAGCAACGATATATGTTTACTATATCAAACTTACACGTTTAATTATTCATTCATATTTTAGCCATTTAACAACATTTATTAAAACTGAGTACCCATTAGAAACACACATTTATTTCCTCTGCCGCCAAACTGGTAAGCAGCCACGTCCCTGAGCTCTGATTGGCCAGCCCACGTGACAATGTTGGCACGTATGCTCTCTCTGCCTTTCTAGAGGTTTTCCTCAAACAAGACTGAAAGCCCTCTGCACGGGTTATATTAATACAAAAGCCCGAAACACACTGCGTCAAAACTTGTCTTATAATTAACTTAACATATATAACAATAGTTCTGCACACACACGCTAGTAAATTATTAATAAAAATTTTAGTTAATCTTGTTATTCTGTGAAAACTGTTGTAAGTAAAGGAATTTGCATTTGATTGTATTTTATAAATTAATTTTAGTTTACATATTTATTGTGTTAGCCAAACATTTCATTTGAATCATATTAGGCTAGCTTTTTTAAACACATAACGAAACAACAAGTTACCGCCTAACTGAGAAGCATACTTTCATCAAAGTGGGTACAATGTAACCCTGAAAGATAAAATCCTTTACGTTATCTAGGAAAATAAATTAATAACATTCATTTAAAGTATGATACACGAAATATACTAACGATAAGTCAGCTTGCTAAGTAATGTGCAAGTATCTAATTTAATAAAATTGAGGAAAAAGTTTTTGGTGTGTTTATGTATCATAAGGATAAAAAATAGACGCCGTTTTGAAAATATTACAAAATGATGAACGATATACCCAAAAGTCAAGTCAGCTTTGTATGTAGTATGTATACCAAGTTTGATAACATTTCTGAAAATATTTCATCGGATAATACGTTATGCAAAAGTTATAACAATGGCTACCATTGTTAAAACGTGAACACAGAATGAACAAAATGCACGAAAGTAGAATCAAATTTGTATGCAATATATATTTACCAAGTTTGATCAAATTCAGAAAAATAATTCTTAAGATATGCATTAGTAAACTAAAATTATGAAAATTTTCGTCATTTTCAATATGAGCACGAGGTGAACCACATACACGAAAGTCAAGCCAGTTTTGTACATAGTACGTGTGAACCAAATTTCGTGAAATTCTGAAAAATATTTCCTTTCATACTATGCTAAAAATATCAAAATTGCCGCCATTTTGAAAATATTAATACAAAATATGCGATATTCACAAAAGTTAAGTTATCTTTGTGTGTGTAGTATACGTATACCAAATTTGATAAAATTCAATTTTACAGTTCCTTAGATATCAGCTAGATCGAAAAAAATTTTATTGATAGCCATTTTGAAAATATGGATAGGGCGCAAAAGAAATTAATAAAAGTCTAGTCAGACAACAAAGTTCTATGTGTGTACAAAGTCTGATGAAATTCGATCAACTTGTTCAAACGTTTTTAGCCTACTTTCCTCTAGGAAAGATAGGCTTATGAGATCGCGCGTCTGTCTGTCTGTCTGTATGTCTGTAAGTCTGTATGGATGTATGTATGTCTGTATGTCCCCCCCTAATAACTTTTTATACAGCTCACGGTAAATAATGAAATTATTACAGAATATTATGCCATGACTGGTGAGTACGACGCAATTTTT
>PNEQ01087440.1:0-10402 GCA_003012365.1 Medauroidea extradentata | reverse complement strand
TGTTGGGGTAGGTGAGGAACAGGATGTGGTTGGTTGGGGGTGGAAAAGAGTGGAACTGGGAGGGGTGCTGGGGTAGTGGTGGAACTGGAAGGTGGTTGAGTTTGGAAATTTGGACGTGGTGAGGGAGCGGCGGGAGGGTGTGGAGACAATCTGGACAAGCATCCAAGCAAACTCCTAGATATGAAGTGTGTGTGCATATGTGTGTGTGTACATGCACATGAGAGAAGTGATGTTAACAAGGAGCATCAAATGTTGAGGTAGACGTTGTTTGAATGGCTTTCAGCTGCCGTGTCGCACGGGCCCTCAGACCACACATTCCCGTATCAATGAGGAGCAAAACAAGAAATGCTTGATACAGATCAGCCGCTACAGGTTTTCCCTGGTCATCTCGGGCCTCACCAAGATACTCCAGAGGGTCAACGAGCTGGTAAGTTGGTATCGTCTGTCTCCTGTAGCAACTGTAGTTTGGGGCAGATCCTGTGTAGGGGTGTTTCCATGAAAACTGTAGTGTTTTTCACTGCCACTGCCCTGACGTATGTAGAGCTTTCAAACTGCTCAGTATACAGTAGATTTAGGTAATTTAATGTAAACAATTTTCAGATGGGATTCCTCACAAAAATTAAATTGAAAATATATGGCAACTAAACAGAATAGGTGTATATATATATATGCACGGGCGTCACAACCATAGGGGATGAGGGACCCGTCCCCCCAAATAATACGTCTTTTCATTTCGTCTCCTCCAATATATACAGGTTGTTTTTTTAACTTGTATTACAAATTTTAGGACATGATCCTTTACCACAAATTATACATAAATTTTTGTCTACTGCAATTCGTAAGACAGAAATTCACACTTGGAAATTTAATTATAAATGGTATTTTTGCACGATACTGGAAACGAAGAGGAGTTAATTTTCAATTCTATGCACAATGTTAAGTATTACTGAGATCTTCAACTCATCAAGAAGCCGCTCCTTAGAACACTCCCCTTCATGAAAATTACACCTTCTCATTGAGTGGAGCTTCTGTGGCAAACATTTCATGTTCATTTTATGAACAATACATACCAAGAAACATAAACGGTTCTCTTTTTGAAAGTCGTTAGAATCCACAGTTTACAAGAAATAAATCTTAAAAATAATCAGATGCTGCAGTAGCATTGTTAGCACACAAATTTTTGTGGCAAATAAATTCACACATGGAACATACCAATGATGGTGTGTGATAGGCATGCCAGTGTATGGAGTTGCTTGTAAGTACGTTTGTTGAGGTTCACTTGGTTGAAATATGTGACATAGTTCTATAGAACTGTAGCACAGGATGTGTTTTTTAAAGTGCAAAATGCATGTACAAGCATGCTGTGTGCAATTACATTGCGGGGGTAGCAGTTTTTGTCTACATGCCAGGTATTATAATGTTGGCACAGACACACTAGAATTTATTTTATAGCAAATGGTAAATTCTAGTGACATAAAAAAGTAAGACCTTTTATGTTGCTTAGGATGTACTGCTCAGAAAAGCAACATGAAATGTTCACAAAACCCAACCCCACGAAAGTTCTAGTCAATAAGAGGGTAATCACCCCTGTTATTTTCATTAAGGGAGTTTTAAAGAGCAGTTTCTGGATTTGGTCGAAGATATCTGTAACACATATCACTGTGCAAAAATTTCATAGCGTAACTAGCCTATACCTCATTTTTGATAAAGAATCATCTCCGAAAGATTTTATCATAAGCTAAATAACAGCCTCTATATTGAGTTTTATAGTAGTATGAAACGTACTAATTCAGTGATCACTGATATATTTTTATTTAGCAAAAACCTCGTTAACAAGACTGTTCTGTAATAACTTTAAAACTATAGATAAAATCAATTTACTGCACATATTGGCGTATATAGTCCATTCGTGATAAAGTTAGCACTTTTGAATGAAAACTTTGTTTAACATTTCACATACGAATGCTCAGTTATTTGCTTCCAGTAATGTTAGTGGAGAATTAGGTAAGTAATTTAGTTTTGAATGTCTTGCTAAGTGTACAGTAACAAAATTAGAGGTACCTCAAGGGCTCACCACTTTACCGAGAATGGACTATATTATTCGAAAAAGATTACGTCCAACAAAAAACTATTTTTTCTTTATTTGTGTGTGTTATTACTGTTATTATTAAAGATCTGTAGCTGTATAGCCATGTTTTGTGAAGTTTGTGTTGTGTTAAACTTAATCACAGAAGATTTTATAAATAATTTGAAAGTGTAAAATTGTACATTTTTCAGTTTAAATTTCTGCAAGAAAATACAGTATTTCTACGTTTTTGTATGGTTTCATCCGTTACGTCATTGTTTCATTGCGGGCTGTTTCTGTTTTATGCCAACTTCAAATGTAGTAACGATTGACAAACTTTAAAAGATATTCTTTATAAATGTTTATCTGCTCAAATTCGGTGAATTTCGGCAGGTTTTGAAAAAAAAAAAAATATATATATATATATGTATAAAGATAAACTAGGGTGATCAGACAAAGATACTATAATGACAGTTAATACAAGTTTTTTTTTAAATTTATTTTTTATGTTGTGTCGAACATTTTTACTGTTACTGCAGCTTGTAAGTTTAACATTCAAGTTTCTCCTGGTATTTAATTTCATTGTTTTGTCGTGTCTAGGGCTCCATTTACTTATGTTAACTGTTTTGTTGTAAATCTGTGTACTTAAAAAAATTTTCTAAAAGAGAAAATTTCTATTTCAACCAGCTATATAATTGGCTTATTTTAGGAATGAGAAATGCTTAAATAACCCCATTTTGCACATTGGCACCCTAAAATTTCCTGGGGGGAGGACCCCCGGACCCCCCTGCTTGTTTTGGGGATGGGTGTTCCTCAACAATTAAATAAATTTCAGTTCCCTCCAAAAAATATGAGCTTGTTACGCCCATGGTGGCACTTGAAAACCTAGTTTAGAAAACAAATTTTTGCCAAATGCCATAATCTGAGTGATATAACGATGCTTTTTTTAACCATTGCTTGAATATATAGGGATTTAGAATCTGATGCAACTGCACATTATTAGCTTGCGTTGTAGAGAAAATAGCAGGACTGGCTGTTCCGAGACTTGAATAAAAATTTGTTACGGTCATAATAATATATGCCATTACAAAAGTTTCACACAGACCTATACTTTGTAAGCTTGCTACACTTTTAGTAGTAATATTAAATTGCAACTGCAATGCGTTTAAACCAGGGTCTTGTTAGTATTTCTAGGTGGTGGTTTTATGAAATCAACACTGATGCTAGCAATTAGCGGTTTGCTACAGTTTTTAAGGAAATAATTTTTTTTTTTAAATGCTGCAATTAATCTGCAGAGATTCTTTTCTGCTACAAGTGTATGAAAGTAAAACATATCACATCATTTTTCTTTACAGCCAATTATGACTATTGTCATTGCATGTTTGCCACATTCACCTTTACCAATGTTTGGCTTAACATTGATGGATTAAAGTATGTTTTGCAACATTTCAATAGAATTTTCTTAACTTTTGGTGTAATTACTGCCGTCTCGTTCATCATCGTCATCATCATCATCATCATCCTGTACTGTTGTCCAGCCTGTTGCTGGGTCAGCCTGGTAAAAAGCCTCTATCGTCTTGTCATTTGCTTCAGGCTGGCATTTGCCTTATTATCTTTCAAGGTTGTAAGTTTCAGTTACTGGCTTAGTAGACCTGTCATAACCTACAGCTATGAAGTGTGGGTGCCACGTACATGCCTGTAGGTAACCCCATTTAGCTGGAGGTAACCTCTGTTAATCGAGGCTGTTAGTGCTGTCGTTGATCAGTTTTGTTTGTCCGCCACCAGCCCTCGTGATGGTTCTCATATGTCCAGACACTTTGCCAAGCCTGTTGCCCCTGGTCAGACTCCTGTCTCCGCCGGACCTGACTTCCGCTGGCCAACCTCCATCATGCTGCTCAGACCCCAAGGTACACCCTCAGGTGGTGGGAGGAGGGTTGAGCAGGAGAGGCTAGGAGGGGACACTTGACTGTTTGCGTGTCACTTCCTCTTTCATTCATCAACTCATATTTTTCACTAATCATGAATGAATTGTGTATTCTTCTATTGAATTTCTACTGTCTGGAATTGAAAAATTAAGGTTTTGCTTTGGTTTCTTGAAGTGTTGTGGTTAATCCATAAAGTGGGTAACCAGCAATCGTAAATAAAGATTTTATTGTATAATACAAAAAATATGATCGTGTGTCTTGGAATGGCTTCAAAGTGTTGACAATTTGTTGTCAGTTCCTGTCTGTGATGGCCGGGCCCCGCCCGCACGGCCCCGACATGGAACGCAACTGCTACGAGTCGCTGCTCATAGTGCTCGACACGCTGGAGCGTTGTCTCAGCAACCAGCCTAAGGACACGGCCAAGTTCGACGAGGCCATGAACGTCAAGTTGTTGCTGCGGGAGATTTGCCAGTTTATTGGTGAGTTGCACTTACTCAGTGTTGCAAACCTAGATACATTCTTCCACGTGAATATTGTAGTAGCGAGGGTGGTATCAGAGACTTGTTAAAATGTAGCCAGTTTGAGGTTTTAACTAGCATTCAGTATTTTCAGTGAATTGATGTAATATCCCTTTACCTTTAATATCACATGTACATGTCGTTACATAAATGTTTATAGAACAAATATAAACATACAGAATTCTTCAGGCTTGGAGTACAAATAAAATAAGTGCACAGTTGCAATATTTCATTAGTTTAGAACAGCTTCATTGGACAGCAAGTCAGGGTACTGCCTTGAGAAAGGAATACATTAGTGACAAAACTGAAAAAAATTATAAGAACTTAATTTTGTAAGAAACTATCTATTACCCACAACTACGTTTACAGGGATTGGCAAGTTGATGCCTTTATGTGTTGTGCAAAAGTTCGGTCTAAGTCCACCATATTATCGTAAGTAATTTGTAAAAGTGTGAAAACTCGGTATAAAGAGTATTGTCATAACACCACCTCAACTCTATAACCAACTTTTATGTGTACCATCTCTCTATACTAATACGTGCAAATATGTAGTCTGGATACAACACAAGTTATCTTGTATAAAGACAATTTTTGTTGCTATTAACATTTGTTGGTATAGCAAGGTTCCACTGTGTTTCTGTTTTCAATATAACTTACAGTATTTTCAAAAACTAAATTTTCCAAACAATGAAAATTTTGGAAAACAAAAAAGTTTAGGCAGCACTCTTAATATTGGTTTGGTTCAGTTAAAAACCTCCTTTATTGATCATTGTAATATGTCCTTTACAATCCAGCCAGAGTTGAAATGTTTCAAAATGTTCAGCTCTTGTTTCAGAGTGCAGGACAGATGATGTTCTGTCAGTTGCGTCCACTGATCTGGTTTGACATACATTTTTAATGTTAGGAAGACGTAGTTGTTGGTAATAGCAAAGATACAAACACACTCTTCTACAAGTACTAAAGAATAATTAAGTTTTTAGGTACCACCCTTTAATTGGTGCTTTCAATTCGTCCTTTTTGCTGACCCAAGAATTTGTAAGTAGAATTAATTTCATTCCGTTTACTTTTTCAGTTCAGATGGATTCTGATCAGTGGGTTTTTTTGCACAGTAGCATAAATTCTGAGCTGCAGCTAATTTGAATGTTACAGTCGAACCTCATTAACATAAACATTACGGTATCAAAATGTTTGCAATTAGTAGTAATGAATTTTGTATTAACAGGGGCTTACAGAAAACTAAAAAAATTTTTGTATAGTTATTTTCAGGATATTAAGTCCCAGAATAGAAACTTTCATACAACCATGACCTCTTTTAACAACGGAACCTGATATTACAGTGTTTTCTGTGCCAGGGAATTTTCTATAGAGCATTAAAGTTATTATTTAATTTCTCATCTTGTTCCAAGGGAAAATAAAGTCACTTTGTATTAATATAAATGCTCAAGGGTTTGTTTTAATGAGGTTTCACTGTATATGTTACAGATGTCCCAAATGACAACCCGAATGTCCTACAGCTCAAGAACTTGGCCTCCAAAGTTTTGTTTGCCCTAAGCCTAAACTTCTTCAATGCAGTATTCAACAGGATTTCAGCAAGGTACTCATGTAGTTATTGAACTACAATTATTGCATACGCTAGCAAAATGTTTGTATCTTCGTTGAAATGTAATTTTCGGGGCCAGATGCCCCAAGTTTTGTTCCCTGCTTTGTTGAAGGATTCTTAGGTGTGTGCTATAGTATTTCCTACCTTGTAATAAAACATGGAAACAGGGCGTGCTGTCAGTATTTTGTCGTTTCATTGTGTGTGACTGAATTACCTCAGTTTTGAAATGCTGGACTTGTCAGTTGACATTTTTGTGATTGTAATACTTAGGAATTGAGAAACATGAAATTACAGTATTGATGCAAGGACTAGTGCGTTTGTTTAATTTTTACCAGGTTTACTCACGTGCACATGTGAAAATTAATTTTAAATTATTTTTATGTGGTTCTTTTGTAAAACTTTTGTCATCTGTCTATAAAAATGTAGAATAGTGGTTTTACTTTATATTAATTGCATCATAAAAATAATCCAAAAGTTTTCTTCAAGGTTTGTACAGTTAAAATGAACACAATATATTTTGTTGTCATATTGAATATATTTTTTAAGTGTGCAACTTTCAGTGGTTTAATAACTCAGTATTTATTGTTATGTATTATATATATATTTTAGCAGCTAGATTTTCGAGTGTAGAACATTAATTTTGGCAGTTTTTTTAAAATTATGTTATCGTAGCACTTCAGTTTTTTCATTAGAAGCTCAAGGAAAAAATTTATTCCCAAGAATTGTTAAGATAGTTGTTCTGCGCTTTGTTAGGTATGTGTGCCCTTTCAGTCAGCTGCATGTCCTGATAGTATTAGTGTGAATCCACCCATAATTCTTGAATCATAGTATTTATAAAAAAATTACATCATCAACAAGTCAGAACTGCCTCACTTATCCCACTTTTAACTGATACCAAATTACAGTATCTTGTGGACACACTGAAATTGGCAGTCACTTTATTTTGACTATGAAAACTTCAATTCCAGGCCTAAGTAGGTATGCACTAGCAGCTACACAAAGTTTATACTTTCTGGCCTGTAGCAGAATTGCGAAGTTCTGCGAGTTCATGTATCAGTGGCCACACGAACTTTAGTTCCAGGTGTAGAACACATCTGAACGAACATGATGCATATCCTCGAGCACTGTCATTAACATTCCCTACTGTTTATTGTGATGAACACGACACATGTCTACATAACTACATTAGCCGACTGTGTATGCAAACATACCAGGGATAGCAAGCGTATGCTAGATGCACTGTTGCCAAGTCTCTTATGCCGACTACAGCTCACCCTAATACTGAATATGTATGTGTAGACCCACGTAAGACAAAAAGATAATAACCACACTCCACTTTTGGAAGAGCTGATTTGGGGATGATACATGGGTGTTTATAGTACTGTGGTATGTGTACTTAACTTTTCAGATTACAAGAACTAAGTGCGTGTAATGAGGAGAACCCAGATTACAGCGACATTGAACTGATACAGCACATAAACGTGGACGTCGTTCGTCTTACCAGGCTGCTGAGTGGTAAGTGTTCGCAACATGTTCTGTAAATACTTTGCTTTTAAAATGTTAAGCTGCCTGTTCGCCTGTCCTCATGTAGTAATTAATACATTATCTAGACCTAAGTGACTCAATAAATTATAATTAATCTATGAACATGGTAAGAAATCAATGAAATGAGTGACATATACCTGAAATTTATTAAATAAAATTGTTAGTAGCATGTCATTGAAATCAATGATTAATAAATTAATCATAAAAATTTTAACGTAACACTTTTAGTGTCGGCTATCTTCTAGTTACGTATGTTAAAAATTTCATAGTAGCGTTTACAAATTTGCAATTATTTATTAAAAATTGAAATGACTCTATACTAATCAAAGTAATCAAATTGGAAAAATTTCTACTGGCAATTTAAGGTTCCCTTAATCCATTGCAATTGTAAACATATTTGTTTCTAAAAAATTTTAATTTGTATTAAAAAAAAAAATACAGGGTCAATATGTCGACCTCTGACATTTTTCGCACAGGCAACGAATGCTGATATTTCGGCTCTAGGCACTAAAAGGGTTAAATGATGTAGCGGGGTGTTTAATTAATTTTACAGTTGTATATTATAATCACAGTAAGGAGTTAATGGGCATCAAGAACATTGTGTTTAATGGTGTGAAAATCATTCAACCAAGTAAACTCTGCATGTACATAAATGTGTGTATTTTGCATCTCAATATTATTTTTATTTTGAACTTTTGTAAGCTTTATATGACTTCAACTTATGTGCAAGTATTTCACTCAGATGGCTGAAACTTCAATGTGTGAAACACATGAAAGTCATAGGACTTGCATGATTGGAATTCACGGAGATGTTTCTCTAATCTCTGTCATGACTAAATATAGATAAATGTTAACTGTCATATATTTATAATTAACCTGAATCAAATAAACTGTTTTACTGAAACTTAAATAAATTATTTTTAAAACACAGTTAAAAATTTTATACAGTTTATTTTATAAAGATTTGTCGTCGTGTAGTACCTTCAAGTAATGAATATAGTCTTCATGTGGCTGGCTGGTTCCTGTGGTGTACTTGCAGACTGTAAGTTCTTTGTTGTGAATTTGTTTTGACGGTTGTATTCAGTGCTTTGAAAATGTATTTTAGTGTTTTTAATTCTGATGTCAGCTGCGCAGTTTTTCTTCAATTGAGGTATAATAAGTTATTATTATGCAGCATATGCCTATAAATTAGGCGCTGATGTAAGAACTATGTACATGGAGATTTAGAATTGTAATTATTTTGTGGATGTGCCTATCACATTGGCAAATTAAAGCTTTCTGTTCGTTTTATCTTTTAAAATTGTAGTAGTAAACACTGATCACAGATCAGGATTAAAATTTTCTTTCACAGTCTCCTCTACCTCTCCAAAATAACTTTAAAATAAAATTGAAGCCCAAATGCAATCAGGAACTTAGTTCTTGTAGTGAGATAATCAATTATAGTGGAACCCTTGAATTAAACTTTTCAATGTAATTAAAAGGAAAGTGTAAATGAGGGGATTATGGTATAATATGCAGTTCAAAATACCCTAAAATTGTGTTATTATTGAGGAGGAAGAGTAAATGAAGGAAAAGAATAAACTTTTTTTACTATTTGTAACTTTTAATTTAACGCCATTTGATAAATCACACAAAACATGTAATGTTTTATCAGAATATAACATTTTGATAAACTTCAAAGGATATTTAACTTTAAATAACTGTTTAAAAGATTGATTCATATTTTGTTGTTTAATATTATCAGATTTCGTAAAGTCACATAGTAAAGTAACTAAGAACTAAGCATTTTATCTTATGCAATCATAACATCGTTGATTCTGATGTATAATACGAAAATACTGCGTCTATATGCTTATCCGTTCTAATGCTCCATTAATTTTTGAAAAACTTTTAATATTTGTTCTCTTGCAGCAATTGTCTAAACTTTTCTAGAGGAAACTCAGTCTGTGATGCTATGCAAACTAGTAAACTTAGGACGTGATGCCTATTAACTGTTAACCGGAGGAGAGGCTATGTGTGGAGAGGGGATGAATATGTGCAGTGCAGGAAAGAACAGTAAGTTCGTGAACTTACCAGGATTATTCTGCTTGATGAACTAGTGTTTTATGTTCAGTACATTTGAGGCTAGGTGTTTGTTCCATGAATAATGCTGTGGAAACGCAAGTAAATAAATAAACTCCAACTAAAAACTCCTGTTACAACCATTGACCTTTTAATCCGCCATTACTCTCCTCTCCCAACATGGCCTCCAAAACAAAACAAAAGAATCACTAAACAAACATACAAACACAACCTTCCGCGCAGTCCCAACATTCCGCCCACCTTGTTGACAACTGTTAACAAATTATTTACAATATTCCTGACCATATAACCCACAACAATGATTACAACTTAACCAACGACCCAACTTGTCTTGAGTGAGTTCCACTTAATTTTGATCATCAGGCCTGGAACGGCAACGGTGACAATTTAGTTATTGGCCTTTTTAGTTCCCCAGTTGCAGTCTTCACTGACACTGTGCGCACCAGTCCATCTTCCCCAGGAAAAATGTCAGAAATGCGACCGAGCTTCCAGTGTTGTCTTGGCAGTTTATCTTCCTTGACAATAACCATGTCTCCTTGCTGCAGGTTTGGTTGCTTGGACCACCACTTGGGACGATTCTGAAGCCGGGACAAATATTCATTCGACCATCTCTGCCAGAAGTGTTGGACTACCCGCTCTAACAACTGCCATCTTGATAAATGATTAA
>PNEQ01087439.1:0-10402 GCA_003012365.1 Medauroidea extradentata | reverse complement strand
CCGCCTGCTGCACCATACACTAAATGCATATCGGCTAGCTCTGCCAATGTGTAGCCTTCCATGTAGCCTCTACAACTACGACAATAAACGTAGCGAGTGTAACACATGCACGGTGTCTCGTACAGTCACAGAGCGTCAAAGCGGGTAGTACATAACACAACACAACAGATGTTTTCACTGACTTGTTGTCGCCAGGTTGTCTGCCTACCCCTGTTACTTTGGTGCACAATTGCAGGTATAAGGATGCATTTCCGGACATGGGTTCCTTAATCAAATATGTTCCAAACATGCACATCTACCATACCTATCAATTTGTAACACTTATTCTTGGCCACCCTGTATACACTTTAGTTTAAAACAGTCATAAATGCAGTAATATATTTACGTATAGGCCTAACGTTTTCGCCGGAATCGTTCTTGTGTCTTAGAAATTCTTAAAGCACCGTCTATTTATAACACAAGCTATTATACTAGTTTGCAAATAAATATATTCGTCTACCTAAATGTGGTTTCCACTAGTAATATTAAACTACCGTACGATTTTACAGTAAGGAATTGTGTGAATTGTGTGTAATTCGTTTGCGTTAAGTTATTAGCTGAGAGTTTTAAAAGAAGTTTAATGTCCGTAGTTTCATATATAGTCGTACATATACATACAAACTTCCCAGCTATTGCGGCACCAAGTGTCCTATATAATTTTAGTCCTCTTAGCATCCCCTTCAGCGTGACGGAGAGTTTTAAACGTAATTCATTAACTAAATATGTATACATATATGTGTGTATGTATACATAGAGACACACACAAAAGTATTGCCTAACATCCTTTAATTTTGTTACAACATGTAACGATATATTAATTTTAGAACAGAAATGAGTGGAATTTATTTCCTACGAATATTTTACTTACCAAGATTACGATTATATCGAGACGCTGCTATCAGTTAGTTGACTTTTGAAATGTTAGAAATTGTTGCCGTTAATTTGAAAAAAGGATTTTTAAATCAAATAATCTGTTGTAGTTTATGAAAATATGTCAACAACTTCTTATCCTCAACACTCAAGATTTAGAAGTACGAAATAAATATTTTTGTAGCTACTCTTGTGTCAATTTATAATGTTTAAAATAAAATTTTGTATAAATTTACGAAAACTAACTTTTACTGAATTTTGGGTACTTATCTGATAATAATGTGTAAACTAACATCCCTAAATTAATTAAAGAATTTTAATATGAAATGTATGCTTGACCAAAAACGGCTCTTAGAAAAAACTCATGATTATGCACACATTGTTTTTTGTAGTTCACAAGTAAATACTAAATGTGTCAACCGAGCAGCTTCCTTTACGGTCTATTTATTAACATATTTTTATGAACTTCATTTTAATAAAGCTGCTAGTATGAATGAGAAACTACATTTCCTGTAAACGTTAAGTTAATATATTTAACATGTATTTAGTTTCTAAAAATTATAGAGATAACAAACACAAAAAAAATATTTTACAATATATTATTATTATTAACTGTAACTATTAGGCTCCAATTTAATTTCTATTAAAATGTAGAACATATGCTGTTGTATATTCTAAAAGTTTTGATTACTAGGCGTAATTTTTTGGGGTTGCTTTAGTAGCATTGTTCTTGACATTTAAACACTTTGTAATGCATTTCTGCTATTTTTATTTTTAAGAGATCAGTAAGATTTACTGTGAAATTTGTAGTTAGTGGATAATGAAGATTAATTAAAAAATTTTACGATTTATGTTGGACTAGAAGTAAATTTGTAATTTAGAATAATTTTCTCTCAAAAATTCCACATTTTTTATTTTACATAAATATATATATATATATATATATATATATATATATATATATATATATATATATATTTTAATACAGGTGCTCATAGATATGCAAAAATGTAGATGTATTCAGGAATTTTTTACAAACTGTGTTTATGTGAAGTTACAAATGTGTAATTTTGTAGCTTAATTCATTTACTTTCACTCTAAATTATTTCATTCTTATCGTTTGAATAGTTTTTACTTTGGGTAAGTATAGCGGAAATAGTCGAATCGCTAGTTAGACATGCGCTTGTACGAAAACTATGGAACGGAAATATATTTTTATATATGGGAAATGACTGTTAATGCAATGTGTCAGAGTTGGCCAGTGTTTGGTACAATTTTAAATTATGAATTTGTCAGTGCAGAGCAGCTTTAAGGCGCCCGCCTGGTGGTCGTGTGTTTGTGAGAGTAAGGCACGCGGCCAAGGACGATGTTGGCCGGTTCATCTGGTTGTGTATCGCCGCTAGCGCAAGACACTGAAGTGGCGTGCAGTAGAATCGTAGATCACTCGCCTGACTGACACTTTCAGTGGTGACCCCATCTTTTTATTGGTTCAATATTTTAAGCTAAGTCCAATACACCTTTATATTGCAGTTTCACACGAATCTCGTGAGTAGTTGTTTAGTTATAATATATTGAAAAAGCCGTTTTTAGCCATTTTGAAGGGCTACAAAATGGTGTTTTTAATTAACGTGATGTTTTGTGAAACAACATATTCGATAGAGTTCGAAGTATTTGTTCTTTTCACACGTCGAGAAGTCTCTTAGGAAAAAAGGGTATTCTGCTAGTACGCTGCAACGCTGCTTACGCGGCAGGCAGACGACCGCCTTAAGAAGCTATTGACTGCAAGCATCTTCACACGAACAGCAATTTCAGTCAAGACAATGATATTTAATATTTTAGCACACTAGTTCCTATTTATAAAGTGTGTGATTACAAGCATATGTAAGACAACAATTTCAGTGTTTGTTCCTTGTGGTAAGTATATGTGGCATAATTATGTACCTCTTAAAAATGTGATAATTTTTTTTAGTAATTCTATTCACGAAGCGAGTAGGAAAATAATTTATTTTATGTATCGACAACCGCTTTAAAAATATAAGTAACTTCTATTTTGTTCAAAATTTAAATTTTTAAATCAAAAAAATATATTTCATTGGTGTACTTACAAACGAAAATTAGTTAAACACATTTATTTTCGAAAAAAAAAAATGTGTTTATTGCTGCAAATATTTGTAATAAAGCCGGATTACTGAAGTTATAAAACTAGTAAATAATCTATGGATTTCCTGATGCTCACTTCCGGACTGTTAACGTCAGAAATAAAATTTTTTAAACTCTATGGAAACATCAAGAACGCGAAACAAATGACTTCGTTAATTAATCCTGTTTTTATTTTTTGTGATTTGCCTGAATGATGTTCGGCAAAGTCACAGAACCTTGCTCTGTGGGGTTTTGATGGCGAACTTTGTGACAGATTGCCTGCAAAAATAAAATGAAGCCCGTGCACGTCTTCTGTTCTGGCGCTTTTGTATGTTCAAGATGCAGAAAAGGAGGAATAATGCTATGCGAACAAAATGTCATTATCAAATATAAGGCACATTACAGGCGCAGTTTTCAAATCGACCTCTAAAAGACTGTCTAACCTCACAAAATTATAATAAACACACATTATCGAAGTTCATTACAAATTCAAAATTACTATAACGAAATTTATGTATCTGTCAATAGTTGTGAATACATTTTTGACGATACTATCAAATAAAACTTAAATTTTTTGTTGGAACTCTAAAATCAACACTAATTTTACCGGCTAAAACAATAATTTGAATATATCCAAATATTGGATAAATATATGCGTAATTGAACTGTACTGCAAATAAATACTCTCAAAAATGGAACCAATATGAACAGACCAATGAGTTAGATTTATAAACGTAATATATAAAGTAGATAACTGACGTGATGTTGTATGGAAAAACAGGAACAAATTTAATATACTCTGCCCTCGATATTTTTACCATCGAAAAATTTTGTGCTTAGTTAAAAGTATACGTATAATAACGGCTAAACAAGTATAGTATGTAATACTTGATTTTTTACAATTATTTACAGTTTAAAACGGAATTTAGTGTTCAAATAAATTAAGTTGTTTAATATAACGAAATGTACATTTAAGGTTACTAAACATAAATTAATTTTATTTCAAAAAAAATTTCTGACATTAATTAAGTAATTTTTACTTTTGTTTCGACACAAATTTACATTTGCGAACTCCGCCAAAACACAGCTTAATTAGATTGTAACTATAGAGTGGTTTTAAGTTTATGTCTACAGTTTGCTTCCAGAGGAGGATATAAGTCAGCGCGGTTTCAAAGTTTATGCTTGTTTTGCCAACTCAACGAGACTTTGAATAATCCAAATTCCAGCTACCAAGGAAAATAGAACGCATTCCATCGACGCGGCACATGGATAAGAAGAGAGCGGGCTGGTATTTCCGATAACGCTCTTGAAGCGAACATCACAAAGTTTTGCCTGTTACAGTTCGTGAGGCGAAAGGAACAACACACACTAAGAAATCTTTGCTTTAAACCCAGCTACATGTTCCGAATGAGTACACAAAATATTTACGAAAGTGTTGTTTTCTTGTTTATGTTGGTATTGCGTTGTAATTATACAGAATATCATAAAACAAGCTTAAATATAACGTAGTATGGATGACTTAATGTTTAGCAAATTCTTATCTCGTATTTGTGTATTTCCTTTAACTGAAGCACACTTTCTCTCCTATAAATTTCAAACACTTATAACGATATTAGTGTTGTGAAAATGTTTTAAATTATTCATGTTTTAAAATTGGAACACTAAATTGGTGCATGACTCTTAATAAATCAACTTTTACATTATCCTCCACTATAAGAAACATTCAAATATTTTAAAAACACATAAAAATTATATTTATTTAATTTTGTCATAAGAATCGTGCATTTGAGAAACGCACTAAGTCAAAATAGGCTAATTTACAGGAGAGCAATAAAAGTGAGATATTTTTGTATGTTGAACAAAAGTATTCATTAATTTGTTTTACAATTACGGAAACTGCTAGAATTTTATACAAATTAACTTTATCTTAATTAAATTGTTGTATTAATTGTTTTATATGTTTTAGCATTTTTGACTTAGTTCCTTTCTCCAATAAATATACAGTAATACCAATTCTGCTAGGTAACGAAATCATATTAACAGGTTTACAATAGTTTGTGGTCATGTTATTTGATATTATTGCATTTACATTACATATACATGGTAATAATTATTACATATAGAACGTCATATTCAAGATATGCAGAAAACCGACCACACTAAAATCATTGTTTCAGTTTGTAGCAGTTAGATACCTGCAAAAACATTTTACACACTGTAACTCAAGAAAAAAACACAACACTCGTGTAACATTTTAGGAACAGGTTGGTGGTGAAAGGAACTAAGTCGGTGACTTAGTGCCGTTCTATGGAATATCATCAATGTCTATACATTATTTCTCTAATATGCAGAAGGCTGACTTAGTTCTGTTCACCGCCAAACGATCAGGTTTGGCCATATTACTTTATTTTTAATAAACCTAAAAATTGCCGATTTTGACTAAGTGCCTTTCTCAAATGCACGATTCAGTCGCGTCGAACGCAAGATATTCAGTCCCAGTAAAACACAACTGCACACAAAAACAGGGAATTGGGTGAAATGGGCATGGCCTTTGTTAAGTAACAATCGCATCATTCGCCTGGAGCGATTTTGGGAAACCTTGAAAATCCGAAATCAGGATAGTCGGAGCCGGGAATCGAACCCTGGCCCTTCCGAAAGCAAATGTAGTGTTTTATTATTGCGCCACTTCGCTCAGCTCTTGTTTATGCAAACATATTTATAAGCCGAGTAAAGTGGCGTTATGACGGTTTTATAAGTTAGTTCTGAATCAGTTAAAGAATTTTATTGCCAGCAGCACGAAGCAAATTAAGTTGATTGTAAGGCAGAGTTATTTCGTTTTTTTTTTATTTTCCTGTCAGTGGATAAATTAAGCTACTCTCACTTAGGTATTTTTTGTCCTTCATGTATTTTTAACTAAACAAAATGTTAAAACATATGTTTTCATTAAGATATCTTGTATTGACAGTATCAAAATAAATTAATTTATTACACCACCTACCGAGTCATTATGTAGCACAACGGTAAGAGGTTGGACTCACAATCAAGATAAACAGGGTTCGAATCCCAGGTGAAGTCATTTTAATTTCGGTTTTCCGTTTTCCATGATTTCCCGAAATCGCTCTAGGCGAACACTGGAATGATTCCATAACATACGACACTTCGGAATTCCTTCTTAGTTCCTGTCCTTGTGTAAAATGTGTGTAATAGTGTCGATGATATATAAAGCTAAAGAAAAACAAAAAAATGGTACCACCTTACATGTACGTGATCACATATTAAATTGTGGTTTCCTTGTGTTTTCCTACGCCTGTTTTGAGTGAGAGAAAAGACTTTGCGCTGGAAACCGAGCCTGACCACGCTGGCTTGCGGTGACACTAAAATAAGTTTCTTTCTGGACATGTATTAATTTTGTTGGCTGCAACGTAATATAGGCTACTAGAATGTCTGCGATGGAAAGTGCAATTTGAGTAGTAGTCTGTAACTTATTTGGCGATTGGGGGCCACAGGAGTGACACTGATTACATTGCGTTCAAATCGTATCAGAAGGGGTTTCTCGGGGCACTCCCATATCACCCACCTTTAAACTCTGCCGCTACTCCAACTTCACATAACATCATAGAAGATATCATTACTCGATCACCGAAATCTCTCCACTCTGTGACAGTACCAGAATGCGAAGGTGAAACAGCATTCAGGTACAGGCGTTCAGGAACACCGGTAGAAGCAAATTAATTTAGAGTATTACAACTGATAACAAACATGAATATGTTGTAAACATTACACTCATGTAAAGTATAAAATAGTAATTAATATTTCTTCATATGACTGTCACGTTTTACTAGCGGCTAAATTAGCAATTCAACCCTCAATGTGTGCGTTACGTAAAACTTTGCGTTCAAACTGCAGTTAAAATAATGTATTTGTTAGATATATTGCGTATTACCACTTGCAAAACAGTTACAAAAGAAGACAGCTTTGGTTGTATATTAGTAAATAATTTTAAAACAAAGGAAATATATAGAATAAAATTTTTATACGAGTATATTTTTGGTATCTCTGTTCTGACACGAGAATTCGAAGAAGGATTTAAGACCCGTCCGGATGATTTCAGGAGACAATTTGTGACGCCATAGACACTGGCCGCCATATTGAATTTGTGTGACTATGATCTTGATCTATACCTTGACCTCAAGGACATTATAGTTCAAATTTTTAACCAAATTTCCCTACAATATTCCTGTTTTCCTTAAAAAATTTCCCCTTTTCCTTCTCGTCTCCACAAAAAATCGCACGGCACCAATGGCGTATCAAAGCAAGCAAGATGGCCTCGAGAGGAAAGGGACACTGATTGAGGGTATGCATTGAGTATCTACATCAAATAAATATATATTATTTAATTGCATTTTTTAAATAATGCCGTGTTTTAAATGTAAAAAGTATAAATGTTTGTATTATACTTCATGCATGTATAAATTATATAAATATAGAACGCAATCGTTCCC
Organism: Medauroidea extradentata; assembly: GCA_003012365.1. Lineage (NCBI taxonomy): Eukaryota > Metazoa > Arthropoda > Insecta > Phasmatodea > Phasmatidae > Medauroidea > Medauroidea extradentata. The sequence continues at coordinate 2,852 of PNEQ01087439.1, read as the reverse complement.
TTACTATTTAAAATCAATAGATATAATTAACATATTAATAAAAATAGTACTTTTAAAAATTAAGTTATTAAATTTTTGTATATTTTCTTATTTTTTCATTATTTTTTAAAATACTTATAATAGTATCTGCAGAAGTCATAATCCAGTTTAAGCTATTCCTGTTTGGGTTCCGATAAAATCAATGAATTTCTTAAGATAACAATATAAATTGTTGTAAAATATAATTTTAAATTATGTTACCCAAATACCCACTATACGTCGTCCTACATGCTCCCGACGAAAACACACCCTATTATGCCTTTCACTTACTTAGCTATTTCCTATCTATAACCGACAGATCCAATCAACAAATAAACAAAAATAATTTCGATATGTAAGAGGACTAATATACAGCCATATTCTACTTAAAAACTCAGCGGACTTCATCCGAAAAACATCACTAACACCAAGTCTTTCGTTTATTCATATTGCTTGATGTACCCACACTCCTTCCCAACCAAAACATGTTAACCTAATCATCACCCAAAACCCCTCCCAAACGCACCTACTCCACATCTACCCCCTCCACGAATTACCACGCTCTCTTTCTCTCCTTCCCCTCTCACCCACCAGCCACCAACATTCCTGCCTTATGAATTCATTACACAGTATTACAAAACTACTTCTCACATCACAACATTCAGTAACGTATAATCAAGCAGATACTGCTATGAAAAGCAGACACACCCAAGGCCGATAGCAGTATTAGATTAGGTATGTCAGTTTCATACGCAATTATTTTCAATCCATTCAGTACTATTTTGCTTATTTGTGGTAGTATGTATTCATAAGTATTGAATTTTATTTAAATTTTATACACATACATATAAAAATTTTAATATTTATAGACGCACAATTGAGAAGGTAAATAATTAATCACTATTTTCAATACCAGTTTATGTACACATAATCTTCGTAGATCTAAATGAATAATGCACAGGAACCCGCAAAGATACACAGTCTTCTTTTATTAAAATCGTCTCAGTGATAACATTGAAGTGTCCTATCAGGCATACTTCTATTTACTTTAGAAAACCATGTTTCAGTGCGCTCATCGGCTTCGTATCTTCACACTGCGAACTTGAATACAGAGTTCTCACTGTCGTGACTCAGCTATAGTTGTTGCCAGCGTGGTTACAAAATCTCCAGGCACAGCTGAAGTGTTCGTGAACGAGGGTGAACAGCTCATCCCTATGATCGAAGTACTCACGTTCACAGGCGAAGCAGTACGCTTCGGGCACGAAGTAATTCCAGGTGCAGCCGAGGAGGTCGCCGACATGGGTGAAGAGATTTTAGTCACATCCGAAGTAGCTACCAAGACAAACGAACAGAATCACAGGCATTGTACAAATATATGGTCTAAAGTCCTTAAGACCTAAGTTATCATAATAACTACAGAAGAGATCCACACGTACTTGATGTTCTCTTCACTAGCACGCAGCCGAAGATAAGCGAAGGCGTTGAATAACACAAGGGAACAGTTCACTATGAGCAAACAAAGGTTTCTGAAAATTTATTACTGCATCGCACGACTACTACCATTCAGTCAGAGGTAGGAAAATTAACACGTCCTGATAACTGTTTAGTTTCGAAGTGAGCCGTATACATTTCTTCGTAGTTGTAGGTGATTTACAACACCTATAGCCCAACCTAAACCTTTCATAGACAATTAATGTTTCTCATTGTATTTTTTTACTATTTACGATGCTGTTTTAGATTTCATGAAAAATATAAAGAGGCTTGTTTGAAGACGTGAATAATTTCTGGCAATGCGTGTCTTCATACAGCTTAGGTTTAGTGCAACCAAACCCCAACCATACCTTGTACTTTAAAGTTCTATGATTTTCCAACTATTCTGTTAGTTGCTCTATTAAATTTTCTTTGAAACTGTTCAGGAATGAAGCATTTTCCTTCGATGTACCTTAAGAGTCCGTTGCAACACATGTCTTCAGACTACCACGAAAAGCCGATCCCTTCAATAGTAACCCATAAGCAACATGTACAGTCGTAGCAGCTTTAGCTTCACCCAATTTAACATATTTTGTTATACGCATTTCGACAGATTTGGTCTTGATCGTTTGATGTATCATAGCACTAAAGCTCGCACTCGTACTTGTAACATCCCAGTGTCAGGCCTAAAAAATTCCAGTATGTTTTCTTAGATTATGTTTTACGTCTCTCATGATGCCTGGCGTGGCAACTTTTGCTGAAAGTCTTGTCACAGAATTGGCATGGTGACCAATTTCCGGGCTGTTCACACATGAGCTAGAAGTTTCTTGTGTCGTCATCATTATTGCGTCGTTCGTATAAGGTTTAATTACATCATAATTTTGACTTTTCGTCAAATATTCTTTCTTTACTGGGCGAAAAAATGTACAATCGTAAAGAAATAAATTATTCATTTTGTTTTAAAAAAAACCAAAGGTTTAAAAAAGTCGTGGATGACCAAACGTGGTGCGTAACACAATTGAGGGGTTTGCTGCAAGAACCAGTTAAGTCCATAAAAACACGTTTTCTATAAATGGCAAAAGAAAAATGGACTTATCTGGCTTTTGCACCAAAGAAGTTGTTAATTGACAAATGCAGATACATATTTGACGGTTATGACAGTTTCATAATATTGAACATTTACATTGAAATCACTTGACTGTTATGAAAGTATTATTATTGAACATATTGTACATAGGAATCATAAAACATGTAACATTGTGAATATTACATAAATATTTTTCAAACATCACAACAGCAGTATTGTCTATTCATACATGTCACATTCACAAATAATACAATGTTTTGGGATGGTTTGCAAAAAT
>PNEQ01087436.1:0-21753 GCA_003012365.1 Medauroidea extradentata | reverse complement strand
GTTTGAAACAGAAAATCCAGGCACAGTAGTAAAACGAAGTGGTCTTATTGTGGACGAAGAATATCCGTTTTTAGGAGCATCACCAGATGGCCTAATAGGCGATGAGGAAATAATTGAAGTGAATTGCCCATCCTCTGCTATGTCTATGCTACCATTAGATGCAGTCGAAAAGGGTAAAATAAAATACCTAGAAATGATATATGGAAAGCCGCAGTTAAAAGTAGGTCATAATTATATGTACCAGGTACAGGAAATCCTCCATGTTTCACGCCGGAAGACATCCAATCACGTCGTGTGGACTCCAGTAGGCATGGAAAGTCTGAAAATCCAACGAGATGAGGAATTTTGGGAAAATAAAATGGTTACCAAGCTCATAACATTCTTCAACAGTTGCCTGTTGCCAGAAATAATAGACCCCAGACATCCTAGGAATATGCCTATACGGGAACGTCATGGTTATAAGTGTGCACAAGAGGCAAAAAGGGAGAAGAAATCTAAGACCAGAGCAGATGTCACAACTACAAAAATCAACAGTCCAATGTAATTGTTAATCTTTCGAAAAAAAAACATTTACAACAGTAATTTTATTGCATTTCAATTGGGATCTACAACTATAGATATGTATTACATTTCGTAAACTTCAAGTGAAAGGTTTACCAAAATGCGATGTTATTGAACAATTTCATTAAAGTGTATTCATCCCATTGAATGTATGCTGGATTTTAGTATTTTTAAAATTTTGTTTGATATACTGTTTTTGTGTCTCACTTTTTAAATGTATATAATTGCGTGTAAACTGTATGTGTGTGTAACAGTATATATGTACATATGAGTACACACATATACATATGTGTGTATTTATAAGTGTATATTTTTCAAAACATTGTCTTGATTACATGTTCATTTTAAACCATTGGTATGTTATAAAGTATTATAATTTTGGTACTTTGATGACAGAGATGTGCAAGTGTTTAAGTCTTGCGATACGGCCCTAAATCAGTATTTCTATTTACTACTTTATTGTTAATAGCAACATAGTACCATTATACTTTCCATTTAAACATTGCAATTGTTTGTACTATTTTGTGCTTAATTCTTTGTGGATAGTGTTTATAAAATGTGCCTAGTGCATATCTTATAATTTGTTTTTTATTACTTTTGTAACGATGCATTTTAATGATATGTTATTCAACGGCTTTTGTGAAGAAATCGCTATATATATATACACACACACACACACACACACACACACACACACGTTATATTAGTTGGATGAAAGACAAATTTTGTTTTGTTGTTCAAGTTCTACTTAATTTTCGGATTGTTTATATTATTGATGTTTTCATTTTAATTATATGTGATGGTCAGTTATTAATTTTACTGTCTTCATTATAGCATAAATTTATTTTCAGGGTTATGTATTTTTCATGAGTTCTCTTATTACTAGTTTACTCTATTTCTTTAAAACTTTTTCGTCTGTTACTATACTATATTACACTGATATTGTATGTAATTTTGTGTGGACGTTTAATATATTTGGTAAATATTCAATGGTTTGAGTTTCCGTAAGCCGTGTTTTCAGTGTTGTTGAATGGGACAAGACTTCTTGTGTCTTGTGCCTAGTGTTTGTTGTATAACCTAACTGCAATTAAATATGAAGAAAATATTAATCAATATTTGGTATTCCTTTATTTATGACGCCGGTATAAGTGTCCACGTTGGCATAAATGAGAAATCAATTAATTAATCCTAACATACCATCTACGAAATTATACGTTTCTCCAGGCAATCAATAACAAACCCTTAAGACATTTGCCCGATATATCTCGGGCTGTAGATCAGCAAGAAAAAGAACATAAACAATTTTTAAAAATAATTTTTTTTTACTTTTAAGACAATTTTTACTGCCTAAAACATATATTTATGTTTAATTTGTTTAAAAACTTTATATATTTTTAGCAAACACAGTAAGAAGAAAACCTGGCACTGAAGGGGTTTAACAATACCACTTTTGTTCGAAACCTTTCTAAGAATTATTTAGTTATACAATACAGAAAGCAAACTCAGACACCTTGCCAGTTTACACTTAGGAATTAGGCCTTCAAAGTTTTCAGCAAGTGCTATATGTTACACACACACACACACACACACACACATATATATATGTATATATATATTTCTAACAGGAATACATTTGTTTCACTATTTATAATTTGATGCAGTGAATTTTGTTTGAAAATATGTAAAATATTTACATGAACACTACTACGCCATGGCGCTTGCTGACAACTTTGAAGGCCTAATTACTAAGCGCTAACTGGTAAAACGGTTGTTTGATTTTTGTATTGTATAACTAAATAATTCTTAGAAAATTATGTATACATATATATTAATTATTGTATACTTTATTTTCATTTCTGTATTGGACGGCATTCACGTCGGGTGCAATATAAATTGCACTACAAATGTTTTATCGATCTGTCTAATAAATATGCCTGTGTATGTACAGTACATATACTCTATACCACTTACGAATGCACTTTCTTACAAGTTACATGTGTTAAAATACAATAGTATATTCCTGTCACAAAATCATTTTAACATGACTGCAGGAGTGAGTGAGGAAAATATAATGTTGGCATCACTCACTGTAATACCCGACAGTAAAATATGGACACACAATAGACTAAAGAGAACTGTACCACAACAAATACGTGCATTAGTCTGTGGCACAAATTATACCAAAGTGCGTGGACTATTTTATCATATGAACCGCCCAACTGCACACTTCAAATAAGTGATACGGGCCACATTATGTTTTGATGTACAGAAAGTTACTCTGTGTCCTACATACTCGAGTGAGGCTGCTAAAGATTAACGTGTTTGCTGTTTTCGTTCTTTTATCAGTATCACATTTGTCGCATATCTATCATGGGAAAAGTAGGTTCCTAGTTTGGGCAATATGTGTAAAACTGGTTAGTGTTCTAGGTTTATTTTACTGTAGAAAAAACATTGTGTAATTTATAGTACATAATGTTGTGGTCAATGCACCCACCGTCAGCAGGTTACCAAGAACCTCACTCGGCTGCAACCTGGAGCTCTATTCTAAGTTTTCCGGGATTGAGAAGTCTATCTATAAGTTGGGCCGGACACTGGATACGTCTTCTCCGCCGGTTGCGAGCTGAATGATTCACGCGCATATTGTCCGCGCATTCGCTCTCCCCACCCCTCAACACCTCGCGCATATTGTTCGGTCTCCCCTCCCCTCCAGGCCAAGGTTGGACCCTCCCACAAGGCTCTCTGTCCACGTGCGTTTGTTGCTGTCGCGCTCAAAAAATTTACTGGAACATCACCTTAATGCAAGTGGCTGTGTAATTTTTGCAAATATAACATGTTCTATATTTCAATGCAAGTTGCGTGGAACAAGCAATGTGATTGGCCAATCTCTGTAGTAAATTTACGTGCATAGTTGTGAGTATAAACAAAAAAAAAAACAACAACAAACACCATACAAACATGGAATGGACACCCGAGTGTGTTTTGCGGCTATTGGACCAATACAAAAAGTTTCCAGTCCTCTACAGCACAAAATCATCAAAATATCGCAAACATTTGCACGAAAAACATAAAAGCATGTGGCCAGATCTGTATCTGAAGTCCGTGAAAACACTACCACTGAAGAGATAAAAAATAAGTTCACGAATATTCATTTGTACTTCACGGACCAACACACAAAAAGTATAAGTATTATGCCTAATGCTTCTTTATATTAGAAGGGTCGTGCTTGACCTTCCTATCCCAGTAGGTCTGATAACATACCTAAGTTATTTTTAGAGTGTTGTAATTCCTCCACGTCCAAGATTACTTCTCACGATCCATTTCCTCGTCAACAGACTTCTAAATTGTTCACAATTATTTTCATCTTCGACAGATATCATTTCCTTCACTGCAAGAGCACATAATGCCTCGTGCCTTTGGTTATCCACTTGTACTAAACTTTGGCGGGAAGAAAACAGATTGCATGTATATTGCATGGGGAAATTATGTTCTGTAAAAGGGACCAAGAAAGATTTCATGCAATTATTGCATTAGTGGTTGCATGAAAGGAGTTGCGAGAGAAATAAATTACATTATGTAAAACCAGCTTAATGAAAGGGTCTTGGTCAACTTTTCAGCTAGGCAAAGAAAAGAATAGTATCATAACTGAGCAAGACCAAGTTCACTGATAACCAAATTATTTCCCTTGTAACCTAGTACACCGTAACATCCACCCCCCTCGCGGAACACAGGGAATGACCATCGTCCTTCTCTCATCTCTGTTACAAATGTGACTGATGTGCCAGGGTATTGCTGGCTACGTGGGCTATCCCAGTGGCCAGTAACTGACCTATCACCAACTAAGGCCACTAGTCTCTTTTATGCAATTTTAGTAAGTTTTATTTTTTAAATCCTGAAGGGGAACCGACATCGCAAAAACTTTTACACAGAAGTGTTGAAAATTCTTTGTACTATGTAGCCTAATTTTTTCAAAACCTTAGTTTCTATAATTTTGGATAATACTGACTTCAAGGAAATTTAACTAAGTCGATAATGAACAAAAATTAAAGAAAATTACGTTCAGAAATAATTTGGCTACATAGTACAAAGAATTTCCAGCATTTCTATGCAAATGTTCTGCGATATCTGCTCCCTTTCAAGATTTAAAAAATTAAACTCGCAAAAACAGCATGAATAGGAATCTGTGGCCTTACGCCGATTCCTTGGTGGAAGTAGCACTTTCTTGCCTACGTACCAGGTATTTAATTATTGCCACAACAGTTGTGTGCATTTTTCTTGTACACAGCGCATTTTAGCGCTTATGACAAGACGACCTTTTATCTTGCTTAGAAAATACTATTCAGAAGGCAACATGAAATTATAACAAAACGTGTCGCCGAAACAGCTGTATGCAATAGGACGGTGGTTGCTGCTATTATTTTAACGACGGGGAGATAACTATGTCCACATAATATTCCTGTAGCTCAATGTAATTTCAGTTATAATGTATTTTGAAACTTATTTTTCTAGGGCTTGTATCTTGGCTATAAAGAAAGACCTATAAATATTTTTCATTTATCTTTTCATAAGTGATTACCTCCTAAGGTTTGAGAGTTTAATTTCGTTGCATGCTGTATAGTTTGGATAGCACAGATAAATGTTCAAGTAGTGATAAATCTTACTTCAATTTGTAATATTAAACAATGATCGATGAAGACAGATTAGTACAAGAAAACAAGATTAGGTCACTTACATAAAACAATCACATTAAAGAACTGCAGTACCTACATGTTTTCACCAAACAAGTACACTTTACAATTACCAAGTAAACTAGCAGTAGAATATATTTGCATGAATTTAGAACAGAAATCTCTAATTGCTTAATTTATGCACTAATGAACTCTCTCACTGTATACATTCAATATTCACCAACTCAAATCTCAAACTTATAGGGAGGGGGGTGGAAGGAACTAAATTGGTATAAAGTATTTTTTTACCCATTGTCACAAAAGTATTTGAAAATAAAAATTACTGAACTTACAAGTTTTGTGATTCCGTTCAGGGCCAAACAACTGTATGCATCCATTACCTTGTACAAATCATTTAAATTTTAGAAAGCGTTAATGTAATATTGTCAATAAGAGGCTAAACAGGTAAAATAAGAAGTGAATAGTGACTGGACCACACTCTTAACACACAGCAACATTTGTGTTGATAAATGCCTCTTCAAAACAGGGACAATCAAAGAAGCTAGAGTTATGAACACCACACACAATGGAAAGTGTGTTTCATTCCCTTGTGTAGAATTTTTAATTTTGTTCTCTTTGTAACTTTATGTTATAAATATCTAATGAATATTTTACTTTTAGTGCTATGTGCATTCAATATCTATAGCAGGGTGGCCACTCATTGCAACAAAGAAAATTCCTTGATTTTCCCCTAACAGAATACCAAAAATTCCCCTGATTTATGAAAGTATGAAAACAACATTTTGGCTTTTGAATCTACACATTTTGTAATAAATGTTAATATTTCAAGCCTTTCTGACACTACTTATCAGTGAACCTGACAAAACATTCAGCAGAAATAACTGCGAACTTGACAACTGGTTATAATTACACCTACACGACTGTATTTTTTGAATAAAAATTGTATAATGCTCTCAAAACTCCATCATGAGCAATGGTGCATGTCCTCAAACCAATAAATTCTAATTGTAAACTCCCATTGCAACGAACCTTTAAAAACCTCATCCATTAAGTTATATTCCTTCCTATGACTTTTGCAGAAGCTCGAAATGTACCAAATAAAGAAGGCAAGAAAATTCCTTAAATCCTGAAATGTCACAGATGACCAAAAATTCCCTGACATTTCCAGGTGGCCACAACTTCCCTGATAATTCCAGGTTTTCCAGGTGGGTGGCCCTCTTGACTCATTCATAATTGTAATTCAGAACCTGTGTAATATTTTTTATAGTTGTTTATTTTTACTTTTAAGGCCATGATCTTTCATTTATTTCAAACAACTGCAAATAACTAAATATTTTTTAACCGAATGCTTTGAAAAAATTTGAAACTGTGTACTGTCATACGATACACAATTTTGCCAGAGAGTTTTTTAAAATAATGTACCGTTTGCTAGCAAAAAATTAATTTGCTTCATTTGGGCTTATTTTGATAACAAAATGTGTGCTATTTCAGGGGCAAAAATCTACAAATGAAATCTGTTTGGTATATTGCAACAGAAAAATTCCGATACAAACGATGATATATAAGTGTTAAAACTGACGGAACGAATTTTTGATGTATGTATTAATTTGCGTTTAGAAAAATATTTTCAAAACCACTGCTAAAGAGCCTTAAGATTCATACCTTGAGGGAGAAAAACCCAATTTTCCCCACCTTTACGTCATATAACTTTTCCTGGTTCTCCCTCCAATGTTGCCAGTTTTCTTCCGAACACAGATTGTAGAGTAAACCTTTCACCTATATGAACAGCAGGTATTTAACAACCAGGCACCCAGATACAAAAATATATTGAATTCCATCTCAAAGTAATTACCCGGAAGAGTGGGGTAGTACATACATGGTAACAATTATATTTAGGAAAACGTTTAATTATTTGTGTCTGTAGGCATCAATTCAAACGCTAGGAAGTAAAAAGTTCGTGACTATCAGAGGGATTGACACCTGTAGCAACAGAGATCTTTGCAATGCAACACCAGAAAAGAACATAAATATAAATTGTCATCGGTGCAACGCAATTTACAGCATATGGCAGGATCATGCTACAGTTTGGATAGTGTCAAACAAAATACTGTAAGCACATGTTTCATTCACAGCTCGAACCAGCAGCAAACAAAGGAGCAGGGTCGTTAACTCATCACAATTCCAGCTAGAATTGCTGACACCAGACACAAGCAGTAGCAAACCTGCCAGCCCCGAGCATATGTACGATGGCACAAGTTTAGCCCAGCGACACGTAGCCATCCAGAAAGGAGTTGCAGTTTCCCAGAAGACAGCAGTAAGCCAAAACAAGTTTTAAGAGTTGTTACTAGGTAGGCTGTGTAAAATCAGTGTGTGTATACATGTAGAGAATCTCCACAAGTAACTTTCTGGGAATACTGTTCAATTTTCCAGAAAAATAAAATAACTATCATACATATGTACAACACCACAGTTTACTTTAAACATATTGAATAGCTTTAATGAGATAAAATTGTGTAACGTGCTACAAATGCATTTTTAGTTTTTAGGGCTTCTGCACTCAAGTCTCCTCAAGGCCATATTAGGTAGTATTTTTCACACTGTTGCAAAAAATTCAAAACCTTATTAATGGAATGCTTCGTAAAAATTTAAGACTAAGAGCAGTCATACAATGCACAACTATACGCAAACGTTTCGCAAAATAATGCATAGTTCGTTCACAAAAAATTACTTCACTTTATTTTGACTTGTTTTCATTGCCAAAATTGGCGACACTCTGGACGCAAAAACTGGAAAACTGAAGTTTCATGCTACCTGAAAAATTAGGTGCAAATTACAATAAATGTAGGGATTACTCAATATGAAAACAATGATGGCTTTAAAAATAATATTTCAAAAATCACTGTAAAACTACTAAGCGTGACCTAAGGCGACCCCCTGGTAAAGTGTGGGCGAGGCAAAAATCTGTGAGGTGCTATGAGCAAAGTCAGTCTGCAGAGGTATTGTGATATTGCCTCTAAGCCCACAGTCATAAATGCATGTGCAGCGTTCCCCCCAATATGTTTTCACTGTGGGTCCTGACATGGCGACCCTGTCATTTTATAGAACACGTCACTATAGCAAATTCTAATGACACTCTAAACCACAATTTCGAACAAATCGATTACATATATCCTGAGAAACAAATGTCAGAAAAAGCAAATTTTAGCCAAGTTCAAGGGATTTAAAATAATGCTTCCAATGCGCATGGTATCTTAAAAGTTATATTCATAAGGAATCTGAAGTGCGTTTTCTTTTCGTAAATACTGTGAATGCATATTTAATGGTCACAGAAAAATTGTAACCCGAACACGCTGCATGCAGTTTCAGCAATAGCCAGTAAGGGTGTCCAAGTGGGGAAAGATCATACTTGGGAGTACATTACACACAACCAGTTTTCCCATAACGACATTTAAAAGTCAAAATATACACGTTTTTAGTTCTTATAAGCTGCAAAAACCAATTCATATAAAATAAATTTAGAAATTCACATGGGAACTACATATTCCGGAATACTGCTTGACATATTATAAAATACACAGGCCTAATAAAATGTTTTTGTATTTTAAAAAAATTTCAAATTTTTTCATTTATTTTATAAATTTTTTTAAAAATACAATACATAATTTATCCAACTCCCTCTCAGTTAGCTCATAAATAACACTGAACATGCTGAAACATTTCATATTATCAGTCTTCATTGTAACCAAAGATAAACACTAATGTGACACTCAAAATTATGTTAAAACAACAATAAAGACCCCACAGGACGCTGTGAAAATTTTTATTACTCAAAATAATTATGTATTTACATGCCATACACCACACAGAATTTATTCACAATTTGCAAGTCAATTTTTGCAGGCATCTGTAATTTCGCACAGTTAAAGTTGTACTGATCTACACAAACAGCACTGTCTTTACTTGAACAGTCTTCAACGAGTACTGCGGAAGCTTAAGAAACGTTTCCGGAATCGCTGCCACCAATGTAGGCAGGACTGCCCTCCTCTACTTGATCCCAAAGGCTTAACAGGAGACGACATACAGATCTTTATGCTGGGAGGGTTGCCAATCCTCACCAGTCAGTCCCAGTCCCAGACTGCCTGGGCAAACCATAGACGTTCAGCCAAACCTATAAACTGACAGAAGGAGATGACGTTCCTTCCAATTGTTGTGGCAGGTAGTGAAAACCCACTCACCTAGCAACGAAAACACTCCCAAGTTAGCTGCAGGGAACTACCTTGCTGAGGGCGAGGCTACCCAACTTCTACGAAACAGCTTCGTGGACAGTTCTATTAAGGCAGTCCAGACCAGTGACCCAAGCACTCATCCTGTAAGTCTTCTCCTAAGCAGGAGTTTGTAAACCACCACCACTCAAGAGTCCGACCCGTGTTCGGCTCAGAACAAGGCTGTGGTTTCACACAGATCCCCCTGAGTACCTGCGAAACACCATGCAACTGAGTTTTCACCCAAGTAGGTGTCCACTTTCCAGGGCTCCAGAACCCCTTCCCCAGATCAACATTACTCAAGATCCGCAACGCAAGACACTACTGTGTGCCTCAGCGGGGACATGCAATCTGTTTGTAGGTTGCACAGCAGGCTTGGGGCTACCGTACCAGCTTCTGGAAACTGGCCTAAGAGAACCCTGCACTGGATCTTTCCCTCGTGCACAAGGGGGGCCACCACTTGCTTGGTCTTCGTCCTCACTCAGTTAGCCGTAGTGCAAGCACCTACATCACCAGCCCTGACCACGAGGAGGTAGAGATGGACTCGAGTGTGAGAGGCTGTATATTCGCATCACACTCCACTGCAGGTTGTGTTGGCGGCAGGGGTGGAGGGAAGGCTGAACAGGGCACATTTGACGTCTAACATTGCCTGCACCCAGCATCCATTGGAGTTTTCCACGTGAATGGGGGACGCTGTTATTAGGCGGGGATGGGAAAGACCCAAAAAAAACCCATTACCGTTTGCGAACACACCAAACTCCCCCACGCCGCGTACTTCTTACATGCACTTAAAAGCCGGTTGCCATACACCTCGGCCCCACCATCATCAAGCCCCTCGAGGCCAGAAGCTGAAGATAGATGGAACAGAACCCTTAAATAATTTACATTTTTTAAACTTATGGCATGCAGTAAATAACCAAACTATGATTATTACAGTAAAACCCATTATTATACATTATAAACATGTTCCTACAGAAAAGTGCAAAATTATTTAACAGATTAAGCAGGAAACGTTTTAAAGGGAAACTTTCTTAAGAGGGTTTCACCGTAGATTACTATTGTAAAAAACATGAAAATAGGGAATTTGACAACCATGCTGCTCGATGTGTGCTTATTTTATGCTGACAACAACCACTTCCAAAACTGCAACATGACTATTACATGGCAGTATACTAGATACTCTGTTATAAAGCGCTAATAAATTATTCTAAACCAAAATAGTCTACATATTTTCTTCCTAGAAGCATTCTACAGAAGGAGACAAGACTACTGGACTATGCTCTGACAAGGATGTAAGATAGCTACTTTATTCATTATCACTGAGCTTAATACACAAAAAAGTAATCATATTTTACTCACAAGTTGTATATTTTGTAGTGGCCCGGGTGCTTCGACTCCAGGAACTTGACAACATCATCAATATGATTTCTGTACACACCCTCCAACTTCTCAGCGGGAAAGCCCATGGCAATCAAGTTATCCTGGATATCTGATGTTTATTTTAAGGAAATATCTTGCAGTGCATGTTAGAACGAGTATATCTGATCATATAATAGTGATATAGAATACTTGATACGTCATGGGGTCATGGGTTTAATCCAGACATAATATATTAAACTGGGAGACGGTTTACAATCTCCAGTCAACATGAACAGGAATGCACCCATATGACTACTTAGACATCACAAAATGTTACTACGCCACTCAAGGCCGTGCCGAGATAGAGAAGCCCCCTTCTCTATGTCGGCACGGCCTTGAGTAATGGTCTCTATACCTCCTTAAGGGCGCCGCCTACAGCAATTTTCGTCACCATGTTTTTATTTTTATATTTATACCAGATATTTTTTTTTTCTTGTTTTAGACACAAAATGTGACTAAAATTTTCTCCTATAAAAATTTTTTACCTCGCTTAGTTTTTCCGTGATGGCTTGTTAAAGCCAAAATATGTTTAAGTTATATGGACGACAATAAAACCAGCTCACTAAACTTAAAAAAAATTCACAGTGAATAACGATGTTGTCTAATAGTTCAGCTATGTTAAACCACAAAATACCATATTTTTGTATTTAAAAAAAAAAGATTGATTAAAATTTTTATTATTATTAAGCATTTTTATTTAAATACAGTTTTAATTCTTTGTTTTTATGTACGTGAAACTGTAGCCTGCGACGTCTTTATCCACTATAAATTTTTTCAGATTGGTACATCAGTTGGTTTTGGTGTAGTCCTTAAAATGGAAACATGCTAATTTTGAATTTAACAAGTCATTACACGAAAACTACGAGAGATAAAAAACTTTCATGAGCAAAATTCAGTCACATTGTGTCTAAAATACGAAGAAAAAAAAACAGGTACAAATAAAAATAAAAACACGATGACAAAAAATGCTGTACACCGTGCCCGTAAGTAAACCTTTCATTTCCCTACCCACATTTACATTTCAGAATAACATTGGTTTGTATGTCGAGGAAAAAATGTCAAATGACATTGCAAGGAAATAGAGTAAATAGATTTCTTAGTGATTCCCTCACCCCTTATAAATAAATCAAAACTTATCCCCCCCCCCCCCCAACATAATTCACAGAATAGTTGGCACATCACTGACACCACTTTTAGCTTCAGTCTCTGGGGCAGAGTAAAGGAGGATAATTTAAACAGGTGTACTTTCATGATGACTAACTTTGACCTCTACTGCACATACGCAACACATGTCAATATTAAAGCCAGCATTCCCCACTGCACATCCAGTTCACAATATGCCATTACATTATAAAGTGAGAACTCTTTAACATAGCTTAAGCTGTTATAAGTTCACTTCTTTGAGTTTAATAATTTACTGTATACTTGACAACATTTTCAGACCTAGTACCATACTCTCAAAATCGCTGCATCTTTTTGACCAAATTTTTGGCCCACAAATGGGGTGCTGCCATTATGAGATGTTTAAAAAAAATTTTGTTTAAGATTTATGTGTGTAAATAAAACATAAATGTACACACTTTTTCATTTTACACTTCTATAGCAGGACTTTTTATCCAAACATAAAGGGAAAAATTTCTGGGGTGCATGGCAAAAAAAAAACACTAGAAAACCTCAATCTATTAATGTACGTTACCAACTATAGTATTGGGCATTATGGGATGACTGGCAATATGTCAGTAAGTACGATAAAGCCTTGTCAGTCTTGCAAATACCATAAGATCCTTTTATAACACTGGTCTTAGAAGACATAATTATGACTTGCAATATATAGTGGTTCACAGCATACTGCGAAGAAACAATCTATTTTCTCAGACTGTGAGACATCAAATTCCCCAATTGGCCTGTAAAAAAGAATTTCTGGTATAACAAACTTATACAGCATGCTACCGAAAATTCAATAAAATATGCCTATTAAAAACAACACACAGTTACTAAGTTTTTAAAAATTGTTTTAAGAGTTATCTGGTGTGTTAAACTAGAATGTGATTCTTTCAAATTAAACATTAATTTGCAGGAACAAATTTATGTTGATACGGGTAATATTTTTACAGGCTACACCAAAAAAAGTTTTAAAGTTCACATAATTTGAATACTCAGCTGCCAGCTGAAATAACGATTATAATAAATATGAAGAAACAGACTAATCAAAATCTCTATTTTAGAGCTTAAAAAATTAAAAATAAATAAATAAAATTGCTCTACAACAGCAATGAGCTTTATTTAAAACTGAACAAAGGATTTGTAAATGATGTAAAAAGGCACTGAATGTGCCAAATAAAAAACACTATTAAATTACATTAAACCATGACAGAACAGGTAGTTGGTACGAAGTATCAAACAGGTCCAACATCAAGTTATGACCTTCAATGACAGATACGAGTAATAAATACAATTTCTCTACTGTCATCAAAATAAACAAATACCATATTAAGAACTGTAAACACTGGCACTCTCTAGAGATAAATAATGTAAACAACACACTTGTGGATGTTTAACAAGGAACTGGAATTAGTATACACAGAGATTAGCAGATATCAAATGTTTACAAGCTAATTATGCAATCACTATCAAGGTACCAAAAATAAATAGCATAACACTGTATCCCGCTAACCCACTCTTATGTAACGGATGCACTTGCAGGAAATCAAACACACAAAATGATAACGTAAACATATTGTGCATTTTACAGAGTGTTTCATAAGTTAAAAAGCCCTGTCTACAAATTTTGTGATTTATTTATCGTTATGCTTTTCTGATTTGGTATAAGAACACTGAATTTAATTTGTACACGTTAGTTATTACTTTTAGACAGTAACATTGTTTAAAGTAAAAGCACTCTGACGCAGGTGATATTTTTCTCAATTGTCTTGTTTATTGTAAAACTTGGTGTTTTGGAGTTAGGGCCTACAAACTTACAAGGGCAGTACAGTATAACAAGTGCTAATGTAACAGATGATATAGGCCTAGTACACACTGTGCGTATCATTTCTTTCAATACTAAGACAAGTCATGTGAATGTGTACTGCTCATGCTTTAATATGGGTAATGTTATAATTTATACACAATACAGTCAAATATTAGGCTTAATAGTGATCAGTAAAAATCAATAAAAAAATGTGTTGTATATAAGCAACTGTGTGTTCATATCAGAAACTTTATTAGGTATCCTACTGACTGCAATGTATTGTTCACAGGAGCAAGGAATAGACAAAAATATAAAAAACTTAAAGCAACAAAAAAACATTAAAGCAATTAACAAGACTGAACACAGCCCTTAGCTTGCAGTCTCCTCCGAAAGCATAAAGAGTTGTCGTGAACAGTTTTTATGGGAAGGCTGTATTATTTCTCCTACAGAACACTGGCCAGTTCTGGTGATTGAATTGAATGGACGACTTGAAAAGAGGCGGAGCTTCAGTCAGGTGTGGGATACAATTCCTATCTCCATGGATTCCGCAGCCGAACATAACCTTTATTTAGCAGTTTGGCTTCACGTGTCCCGGATGAGATGTACGTCAAGAAAATTGATTATTTGTTTGAAATTTGCCGCTTTTACAGGTAAACATTAATCTTATGTATTTGCGTATCTTAACAATGAAACAAACTAATATTTTTTACCCTTGCATGCAAATCTATGAATGTGCAACATTTTTGCTTTCTACAATTACCAACTAACAAATCAGCATGTTTGTAAACAAGCATTGTTTCCCACAGTACTTTTCTCCTGCGGTGTGACGTCAGGGGGCGTGTACTTCAAGTCGTCCATTGTTTATTGTCTTTAGGCCCAAGGACCAAAGTTACATAGTCAGGTACAGGAGTAGTAAACTACAAAAACAAATGTTGATACAATACATCAAGCATGGTACAAAAACAAACATTAATAAAAGACATCAAGCATAGTACAAAACCAACATTGAATTGATGTAGAAAGTGTATTTCGTACACAGTTTACTCCCCAGAAAACTCTACAAAGGCTCAGGAATATTAAGATCAAACTATTAAAGTAGAAAAGCTGAAGAGACACTTCATCCACAAGATCAGAAACAACAACTGGTTAATACAAGCTGTGTAAACAGGGGCTTTGTCATCTTGTAAAGGAAGTTCACCAAAAATTATTAATTGTTTTAATAAATTTTGTGTTTGTACGAGATATGGTTTGCTTTGAAGACATTTTACTGAGAAGTAATAATTTTTAGCTTTTGTAGTTTTTGTATAATGGCACGTCAAAGTCAAAAATTGCATTCAACAGATTTCTGCAAGAAAGGGAAACCAAATGACTTACAGGTACCGAAGTAAAATAATTCACACTGGAACCATGGCACTGAATTTATTTTATTTTTAATTATTGACACTGCAATTTAAAAACTTGACAATTTTCTGAAATTTACATAGGCTACATACAAAAACTACGAAATTTTTATTACAGCAAAAAATAGTCATATGTAGGGCCAAGAAAATTTTGCGAATCCAATGACCCACATGCTAGGATCCATTGTCTAACGATTACTCAAAACCTGTATAATCATTCATTGTCTATTGTTCCACTGAGTAGCAGCTAGTGGACAAATGTATGCACAGGACTGTGCATTCTAACACGCAGGTTATTGAATCTGCGAAATTTTTTGGCCCCCTAGTCATATGTTGTCTAGGCTACAAAACAAACCATATGTACTGTATCTCGTACAAACATTAAAATTATTACAACAAATACAATTTTCGATGATTCACCCCCTTAAATGGTATCAGCACTGGGAGAAACAGTAGGCTAAGTGTAGAGGTGTATAGTGAAAGCAAGTAGGACAGTCCAGAACAAGGGGAGAGACAGGAGGGACACTCGAGGTACACCAGCAGGCAGAGCATGGTTCGTGTTTTCTCCCTGTCGTCAGACCGACGCATCAGTGGAAAGACGTTTCGGCAAAAAAGCGAGCACGGTTCTGTTTGTTGCCCTTCAAAGCATTTCAGATGAACGACGTGACCGTCAATACAATGACACGGTATTCTAGCGTGTCATGAGCCGACAATGCGCGTATTTAAAATAAATATTGATAGAAACAATGCCATATTCACAGTTTCAAGTGACAAAATATATTTTTAACTTATGTAAAGCCTGCACACGGTATAAACAATACGTGCAAAGACAAATTTAAAGCTCAATTACTGTACACGTACCATAACCTATAACTTGACAATACAGCCATAACCTACATCTTGCCCATACTGATCGCTAATACATAAATAAGTAATACAGTTTATATTGAATATTTTTGGAGACAAAAACAAATTGTTTTAACTGATGTATATGTAGGTAATTATTGGTGCTGTATTAGTGTACGCATTTGTTTTGTCTGTAATTTAAACATGTTAGTATAACCAAACCAAATGAAAGTGATGTGCGGCAGAAAAAAAATCCCGGTATTTTAATATTCATGGCTTGAATATGTAGTACGAAACGCGTAAGACAAAATCATTCTCTGATGAAAATATCCTGAGAAACCAGTGTTTATACGCAACGTAGTAACTTTTAAAACCATTGCTACAGTTTATATGGGCAATTAACCTACAACGTTGTACCTTACAGATATCGCAGGAGACTATTACAATTTTTGTAATTTTGAGAAGTACGATATTCATGTTCATGCGTTGTCCTTTTCCTAGCTTGGGAAACCAATTTTAAATTTATATCGTATATAGGGTCAAGAAGACCACAAAAAATATATTTTCCTCAAATGTAAGGAACATTTTTTTATTGACTGGAGAATAGTAATTATCGTCT
The DNA here is from genome assembly GCA_003012365.1 of Medauroidea extradentata. Taxonomy (NCBI): domain Eukaryota; kingdom Metazoa; phylum Arthropoda; class Insecta; order Phasmatodea; family Phasmatidae; genus Medauroidea; species Medauroidea extradentata. Next base: position 4,993 of record PNEQ01087436.1, on the reverse strand, counting down.
TCCGTTATTTATTATAAATGCTCTGACAGAAAATAAATTTGCCACTGTAAATCATACGTATACTTCAAAATTATAAGCTACATATTGAAATGTTAAAAATTATGTTGAACTTTATTTACTATGTTATATTTTACATTGCTCGTATAAACATCCAAATGAAGATATAAAAAAAACTATGGTCAAGTACTGATATTTCTATTACGGCAGCAACACCACTACTATAGTGACATTTACACTGACTCATGAAATTAATATTAACAGCAAACCCCACATGACTGCCCAGAATATTAGCACCTGACCACAGATTTTTCCAGTTCTGTTCACACGTGTAATAAATTAAAGTGTCACTTGTGAATAAAAATACACATTAATGTGTCACTTGTAAATAAACGTACACGTTAAGTGCAAATAATGTTCTCGTTACAGCTGTATAATATTTTTGTTCATAGAGGTTTTCTATTGGCTGAAACTTGAAAGCAGATTCTCCAACACACAAAAATAACACTTCGCTACTGCAAATTTCGTACCAACCTCTGCATATATTCCTCTTTGGAACCGTCGTTCATTTGACGCAATAATTCTGACGGAAGCATTATGACACGACGATCCATGCTCGCATTTTTGCGCAGCCGTCATGACACTAGCGTCGTTCTACCTACACGTCGGAGTTACGACGGTTTCGAATAAAAGAACCATGCTCGACTTGCAGGCAATGTCCAGCAGTGAGAGTCAAGATATGTTGGCAAGCAGTAGATGGAAGGAGAGAGGAAACAACCTGTGATAGTCTTCTTAGGTAGTTTGATCGTTAAGGGGATGGAATTGAAGAGGGTCAGGACGGGACTGGTATCGAAGAACGCAGTTGGTGGGGCGCAGATCAGAGATCTAGGTGAAAAGTCGAGTAACAGACGGGGAAGCAGCAAAGTTCAAGTGGTGACACTGCACGAGGGAGGGGAGAAATGACCTTGCTCACAAGAAGATAAGGGAAGTAGTATAGAGAGCAAGGCAAAGGAGAAACTCCCAAAGGTAATGGTAGCAAGTGAGCTACATAACAGAGTACACGGGGATCTAGGAGCCACATTCATGAAAGACAGGAAGTGGAAAAGATTGAAGAATGTCGGAAAGGATGCGGTGCACTTGACTGAACAGATAACAAGGAGTGAGAGACCTGCTGTCACAGCTGGATGTTTGGAGAGGGTCTGAGTTGAGCAGGAATGACAGAAACAGCACTCACTGAGAGGTGCAATAAAAACTACGGTTGTGAACAGTAGGAGTTTGTAGGTATGGCAAGTTTGATACTTTCTGGGGTAAGGTTGAAGGCTACAGAGCAGATCTTTTGATTAGTGAAGAAGTGATGGAAGTAAAAGGAATAGGTAATACCCGCTCAAGTAATCTGCGGCCCAGGGGCGTGAGGTAAGTGCTAATATCACTGTAAGATGGGAGAAGGGGGAGAAGAGAGGGGTGTTCGGTGGACTAGCGGAAGGGAGGGAACTGTGTGACCTTGAGCAGTTTATATTTTTCCCGGGATCACAGTTAACTTGGTTGTGTAATATAACTATCACAGTACTGGCAGCACACAGATCACCAGACAAGGGTGGGATATAACTGGGATTAATAAAGGACAGGATTGATATTCTCCAGGCCAGGCAGTAGATTGTGGTAATATGTTGGGTGTAAAGTGGATTGAGGGAGCAGAAGGAATGGGTAACGTGATGTAGAGAACAGAGGCACAGTTCGTGAACAGAGTGTACAGGAACCTACTCAATGGAATGAAGACGGGGAGGAGTCAGTAATAATTGTGGTGTTAGTCAGGCCTAGGAATGCTATAGTTGGTGCGGTAGTACTTCAAGGGATCAGTGATCACAACATTCCAGTAGTAGAGTTGGAGATTGGGGGGAAAATGACTGAGGAGGTTAATGATAAAAGTGGTGTGGTATTGTATTACAGACGAGGAGTTAAGCAGGTGGAAAAATTATTCTAAAACATGAGTTAGAGAAATGGGCTACAAAGGGAAGTGTAGACTATAGATAATGAAATGATGGTAATATTTATGCAGCAGAACAGAATTTGTGATAAGGGTGATCCATTACGTTATGGACAGGAGATCTGGGGATTAAAAGGGAAGTACCGGAAGATGCAAGCAAAATGGAGGAACAATGGGATGACAAGATATAAGAAATGGATGAGGCAGATGGAAAGATGTAGACATAAAAGGCAGGGAAATAATTATTACATATTGGATACAATGAAGGATAAAGGGAAGTAATGGGGGAAATTGTTTGGTTATCTAAAGAAGGTAAAAGGAGGTCAGAGACGGATAATAATAAGTTTTACACTCGCAATTGGGCTAACGCCCGGTGGCAAGCAGACTCCTATCCATCCCCTCAACACCAATTATCCAGTCCTTTCCTAAACCTTCCAACCCCCTCACAGTCACCAACCCCTCCTGCAGTGCATTCCACTCCCTCACCGTCCTCACCAGCATTGACTGTCTACCTCTCTTCATTTTCCTCCACATCCTCTGAATTTTCTCACAGTTGCTACATTTACCCTTAAAAGATCCCTTAGTTAATCTGCAGGCCAAACTTCCCCATCCCCCCTCCCCAATCATCACTCTATACAACCTGACCAGCCTTGTTCTCCTCCTGCCCCTCAACTCTTTCCATCCCAATTCCTTCATCATGCTAGGCCTAAAGTCCCTTTCCTCCTCACCAGCCTGACCATGCCTTTTTCATTTATTCATCACCCACCTCGCTGCCCTTCTTCCTCTGTACTGAGAGGTAGACTGACTAACAACTAGGATGTGGGATGTAGAAAAGGTAGGCATAATACCTACACAGTTTAACACATAAGGCAATGGGGCCTGATGGTAAAGTGAATGGCAATTAAGTTTGATGAGGAAGATTAGGTCAAATATCTCGAAATAATATTCACACATCAGAAGAGGGTAGGTTATGTTAGGTTAGGTTATTTTACCCTTAAGCTTTCCATTTTTTGTTAGGTTAGGTTTCCTAATCACACAAAAAAATGGAAAACTTTAGGGTAAACAAACTTAAGGTCACCAAAACTAACCTAACAACTTAATGCAAAACGGAAAATTTTAATAGTAAACTACAACTTTCTTTACCTACATACGACTACTTCTAACACGTATAGAAACATTTTTCATCATTAAACTATGCCTTTAAAAACAACAGTTTTGTGAATATGGGATGGAAGCCACTGAAGGACAGGAGGAGAATAGAACAATTGGTCAGGATGTACAAGGTAATGAATGGTGAAGGTGGGTGGGGAGGATTGCTCTGCAGACTTACAATGGGATCATTCAAGGCGAGAGGAACCAACAGTGTGAAAATTCAGAGTGTGTGGAGGAGAACGGAGAGGAGTAGACAGTCTATGCTTGTTAAGATGGCAAGGGAGTGGAATGTCCTGCAAAATGAGTTGGTGACTGTGAGAGGAGCTGGGAGATTTAGGAAGGGACTGGAGGTGCTGGTAATGTAGGGATGGGGAGGAGTCCACTCGCCACCGGGCGGTAGCACAACTGTGAGGATGACTTCTTATTATTATACTATCAGTAGCTATTCATACTAACACTAACAATTAAAAAACGCCCAAATCCCTTGCCGGTAATAGAAATTTTCTTACACATCACCCCACACATTTGAACATGTAAGCTATGTAATAAAACGAGGCTAGCCTATATTAAAAATACCTGCTGAGGTTAAATAATTCTGCCCAATAAGATTACCACATGTGCCTGATCAGGTTACAGTAAAATTAATCTACTACATAACAGCCAGATAAACACACCACACTATCCTAGGATGTGAACGTTTAATTAAAATATTACAGCCTATTGGAAGCAAATATCTTGCCGGAATTACAAAAGATTCCTCGTAAATGAACCTAAACCATTACAAAACAATGAAGAAAAAACTGAAAACATAAGATTCTGAAATTACAAGCTGTCATCCATAAAAACATCATATAAATTACAGAGAGTTAGCCTACAAAGGTTCCTCCAAATATTTGTCCTATTTAAATACACCCTAAGATAATAATTTTTGTGTATCAGCAATGACAGTCATTGAAAGTTTGCTTACTGTTGGAACAAACCAAGCCCTTATTCTGTAACAACTTGGGAACTATATTAAGATGCTGAAAACACCATTTACTTGATTGTAAAAGGATACAGGTGAGGTCAAGATTGAACCCGTCTTCAGTATATCTTTTTCTCCTCTTGCTTACAAGTCCTTTTATTGGGTTTGTCATCTTCATGTTTGATATCGTGTTTGCCATTCTTGCGTACTCCGTACAATGACAAAATTCGTTAGAAGATGCACCCAATTCTGACCGTTTTTGTTCTTCCACAAAAACATGGAGTGGGGTGACAGAAGTACTAAAATTTTCGGATTTTAAATTTTCAGGTCTCGATTTCCTGCACGAGAAGCATAGCCCCATAAAACGTCAGACGCTCACACGCAACGCACATAAACTTCTGTTGTCACTGACGACCCCAAGCATATAAATGGGAAGAGCAGCATTTTGACAGTAGCGACTGGGACTAACCACTAACTGCGGCGCCTTCAAATTAGCCACAGCATCTCAATTGGAGCAGACACGACTTACGAATTACCGGTATTGTTCTCCCCATCGTTTCCGTAACATAAACTACACACGTTAACAAGACTCAAAAAACACATAACGAATAACTAGAGCACTGCAGAACATCACATCACACCATGTTATTGAAAATGGCGTCGTCCTTTACGGCTAGGCTACTTGTTTCCGATCACCACAGTAGGTTTGTTCGCGTGGTCTGCCAGTCTGCCAGTTTTGTGCCAGTTCTGCTAGTTTTCTGCCAGAAGGCGTTCGTTTTACCGGAAGTGTTTTTTTGGTATGCTGTTCGGGTGGGACTAGCAGATGCCAGTTTTGCCAGAAATGACTGCCATTTCTGCCCATGCTCGGCGAGTAAGGGCAGAACTGGCAGCAATAA